>JAIUJM010000007.1:0-108802 GCA_026262225.1 Inosperma sp. D86
GTAAAACTGTTCACCGAGCAGGCAGTCCAACTGTGGACAGAGGCTTCTTCTGCAAATGGTGCTCTCGACACTCCACCTGGATTTACCTGTTCCATCGAACTGGAGGGTGTAGACGGAAAGACCGGACATCCTGGATCTGGCCGGACTGGTCCGATAGCCACTGACGACGGTTAGACAATAACCAAATTCGTTTCTAAGCACCTAACTGATTTAGTCTGCCTTAGCTGAATTTGCGAACGGTCATCTTGCGAAACATATCTCCCTTCTGGCTAGCGAAAGACAATTGAAATGCATCTACTGCCACCACTCACTTCACAACTACGCTTTGGTAGGTTCTGGATGAATGGCGGCCTTTGCCTTCTCTGATTATTACACAGGAGCCATTAAAAACGGCCCTTTGTCCTTCATTACACTGCGTCGCTGTCTCTCACCTCTCCTGCATATCACACCATTTCCTGGAATCCTCTGACAATTCGTGCCAAACCAAGTCGGATTTCATCCCCAGAGGAGGACATTGTCCATCATGCGGAAGCTACACTCTCTGGGGTGATATCATTCGTGGGTCTTATCACCGATTTCGTGCTTTGAATCAGACGCAAGATGGCTCAGAAGGAAGTTTGTTGGTATCTGATACAAATGAAATTAGAGATCATGAAGAACAAGAGGAGAAGACCGGGAAGCTGGTAACAAAGAGAAGGAAGAAGCGTAGAGCAGCGTCCCTGTCAAGCAGAACTACCGAGTCGAAGAGCCTCATTGACTCTTCAAACCCGGAAAGTTCTGTCGCGCCAGTAAGACGGAAGCGGGGTCGCCCACACAAACAGGTAGATCCACTGCTCGCATTGGGACCACGATGCGAAGAAAGAAAAGTGACAGTGAGTACCCGGTCAACGAAACGAACATCGAGACAGCGACCTGGGGAATCGAAAACACCTTGTACTGCCGTGGCACTAAACTCTACTCCGCATGAAATCGCCGATTTACAACTCACATCTCTTTCTGTGTCGTCTGCAGTACCTATCAAGCGGAAAAGAGGACGACCACATAAACTGCCAGTTTCGTCCAGCACTACAAATTGTGAAGAAATGAACAAGGGTAGTCTCAATGATAAGGACTTGATATTTGATCTCCAGCGACCCTTGGAAAGTCGAAAACGGGGACGGCCACGATTGAGCTTGACGACAACAAGGCAAGCACCTATGGAAGGCCTCCTACCTCCAGCTACCGCTCCCGAAAACGTTTCACCTGGCAAACGGAAACGAGGGCGACCTCGTAAAGTTATCTCGTGGGATGTCCCACCTAAGACACTGGTGCAAATGTCCAACTCGTCAACTAGGAGGGCTTGTGACTCGGAATCATATATATAGTCTCTCAGTAGACTTTTCATATTGCTTTGTAGACTTGTCGTATTTCCCTTTTGGGTCTCAGGCAAGTCAAACCATAACAAATGCAAACAATTTAACCTTGTCATAAATTTCTTTCCAAGTACTCTTTGCAAAGACTCTCTTTATTGCAATGTTTCCTGCTTGTCGACATGTGCCTCCCTTTACAAAATTGGCTGTGCGAAGTGCGCTGTTGTTTGGGAAGTTCGGTTTTTCCTCACTCATTGCGTTGCATTAGAAATTCGTTATTCTGGTCCTTTGAATCGTTGTCGCGTGCGATGGTATACTGGTGGTGAGGTGCCCACCAATGCAAGCAACGAGCAGAACGATAAGTCTTTATCGTCCGTGCTTATTAAACAATGTCCTATTTTTGTTCTGGCTGATTTGGCATGTAAGGCTGGAATCATCTGATACTAGGTTCGATTCAACTGCAGGCGCGACATGGGACGAAGTATTCCGAACAGAGAATCTCTCGTCACTTTCCTTGCAAAATACTGGTGATATTAAACCCATGCGTAGTCAAACCATTACAGAACGGGAAAGTAAGATCATAATGGAGATGCTCGACATGATCTTTAACAAACGACCTCCAACGGAAAGTTCGGAGGCAAGCAACATTGAGAAAGGAGTTGGAGGTGGCCAGATCAACGATATTGTCAGCCGGCTGCGACGGCATACCAGACCTTTAAGATGGGCCAAGGAACCGACGGCGGATTTGTTGGATCAAAGGAAGGAGCAAATGATGCTTTGCAATAGTGATCAGGAGCTCCTTGATTGGGCACAACGGGAGGTATTTGCAGAATCGAGACGATATGAAGACGCCGCAAAGAGGGCAATTGAAGACGCATCGACTTCTACAGGGCATGTGAAGGAACTTCCGAGGCTCCAGTCACCTGTATATCCGCAGGTCATTGCCCATCTCATGAGGACGTTTCGAGATCACTACAAGGACCCCAATCTTGCCCTCTTCGTTTTCCACCATGCACAAAAACTATCCATTATCTCCTACGTCTTCGGGTGCTCGACAGAGACCTACAACGAACTTATCCAGACTCGGTGGGGATCTTTCCGAGATTTACAGGGCGTCTATGCAGCTGTCGACGAGATGGCGGTGAATGGAGTGCCGTTAGACTCGACGACACGTAAACTCATCGAAAATGTAAGAAGCGACATCGGTAGTATCGAGCTTCATCCCGACGCCAGCCAGGAGGGACGACGCACTGTGTGGGGTTTATTAAACAAGATCGAACAAGTCGTGGCTGGACAGATGCAAGAGAAACCACAAGCGAAATTATGGGATCGATGGAAGAGCGACATTCTCAACGAAGGGATTGATGAAGAGTCCTTTGATAATTGGTTGATCTCGGAAATGGAATTGTCACAGCAAAGAGTGAAGGGAGCAAATACCCGTAAAGCACTATCTAAAGCGTAGTCTTATAACATGTATATAATATTATTTAAGTAAATAGATTCCGGACATTATTTAAACAAACAAAAAGTCGAATCAGTGTCTTGATCTGCTTTTGCCCTTCTTTGGCACTGGCGTGTCGATGATAGCTCCCAAACCATGAACCGGTTTGTAATGAGGGTCAATTTCATCACAGTGAAGATGAAGCAAAAGATTGTAGACAAAAATCTGCTCATACCTAAACAGCACGTTTTAAATGTAAGCTAATAATATGACGAACCACAGTAAACCACTTACTGAGCATTCGTGAAAACAACGGATACCGAATGTGAGTTGCACCTTAACAGATTTGGGGCCATCACGAGAGCCAGGTTCGCCGGTGTCATTTTTGTTATGGTCTGTATCCTTTCTTCCAAGAAAATTTGAAGGAAGCTGATGAGGAAAAGTACAACACGTCTGTTGATCGTCGGCAGCCGTTCTACAATTTGAATACAAGCCTCTGGTTCCTTTGAGTTCTGAACACATTCATTGTACAATTCGTCCGGAACGAGAGGATCGCTGAGTTCCCGTAACCATAACTTCAGCAACGACGCCAATACATGTGGATCGTCAACACCATCGAGTGTATAATAACCTCTGTCGATGCGAAGTTTCAGAGCCGAAACGGAATCACTGTCCCCTGGAACGCGAAAAATGCCCTCCGACTTGGTGCCGCCAAGGGCGAGAATACCATCAGCGAGGAAAGGAAGGATAATAGGAATTCGTTGGTGTGGATAATTCCTTTCTTGCAACCTTATAATAGCATCAAGTGATTCACCAAAGGTCGATGGATTGAAGGCAGCATCCTGTATTCAAAATTAAATACTGAGGATTCGGCTCCTGGACATAGACATTACTCACAGAAGCAGTTTCAATTTCGGCAACAGATGGAGACTTTCCTCTTGGACCCTTCTTCGAGATAGATGCCAAACGCCTCAGACAGTACTTTGCCATAACATCCACTCTCCCTTCGTGATGCGTTGTATGCTGCTGGATAAAGGCATGCAAATAAGTCTCAAAGTCCTTCGAGGGCGGAAACGTAATGAGAAGCACACAAAGAAATTGCCATCCTTTAAATATGCTCTCCCTGGCAACAGTTTAGCTTTAGTGAAAGGAGGGGCATCTGAAACAAACCTGCTCGGATTACCTGTCAACTGCTTCATCACTTGACAGAATATCTCATCTCTGAGTTCCCCATGCGCAAGTCCTTCTGTCAGGAGCCACCTTTCTTCTTCCAAAATATTTACAATGCTACTGGCCAGCGAGATAGTGGAGCTATTAAGCGAGCTGACCATAGCCACATGCGTGTCAGGTTGCAATTTGACGTTGACTGATTTTTCCCGTTCTCGGTCCCCCATGATGTGCTGAACTACTTTGAATAATTTGACAGCGTTCTTATGGAATGGACGCTTCAAGTTGAGTAAAGGTTCTGTCAAGGGTGCCTAGAAAAACCTTGAAAAGCTTTCCAGTGCTGCTACCTTATGTCTCACCTTTTGCCATCTCATGAGTTGATCAACAGGAACTTTTCTACGAAAAATGAACCCTTTTCTTAGAGTTGCAAAGTATTGTTGTGCATATGCCGACTCGGAAAACTGTTGAATATCTTCGGCCAGAGCTTGAGGCAGTATTGGGTAGGTCCTAAAGTTGAAAGAATCAAATCATTAAAACTCAAACATTAGTTACAAGCACATACCCTGAAGGTAAGGTAGTTGTAGATGCTCCTGCCATCGGGGCCCTATTGGACTGAACAGGTATTGCTCTACCTGTGGTCCTGTTCTTAACTGGACTCATTTGCAACGTTGCAGCTGTCAAATCGGGATGAGAAGTTAGATATATATCGAGGAACTTGCCTTACCATGATTAAGGATTGGATTACTAATCCCTTTCCCTCCTACTGTAGGCGGATGTCTCGGTGGCTCCAGACTACGTTGCAATCGAGGCAGAGAGATGTCACGAAGTTGAGTGGGAGGAGTAGCGCTTATATTCGTCTCCGACGGAGAAGGGTAGTCATCCCCACTATAAGCTGATATCGAATGCTCTTCCACAGATTTCGATGATGATTCCTTATGATTAGGTGAGTTCTTCAATTCTTGCAATGCAACATGAAGACCCTGGTGCTGCTGTTGCTGCTGACGATTCGCAACTGATTTAGCCTTCGGCCGTGGAGAATTCTTTGTTGGTGTATCCGGTTCAATCTGAACAACCAGCTTCTCTTTCCCATTTTGATTCAGGTTGAGAGAGGGTTTCGAAGAGAGGGATGGAGCGGAGGATTTATCTGTTGCATTTGGTGACCCTGGGATTGGTGCCAGCTGCACGCCGATTACGTTCTGCCGTTTCCCGTTGCTTGGGTATCTTGAGTTGGCAGAATAGTCGCCTCCTGTAACTTTCCTGACAGCGGTCTTCTTGCCATCAACGTTTGGTTTATGGTTAGACTGTGTTGGGTATAATTGCCTGCTTCCCTAGGGAGAGTCGAAATGGTTGGTAGAGTAAATATTAGATTCAAGTCATACCTGAGTTTTTGAGGGTATCATTTTAGAAAAGTATTCGAAAGTAGATTGCGACAGACGACGATCCATAGAGTTGCTCTGAGACCATGGACAATTAAGAAGGAATGGGAACAGTGTATAATTGCTAACCTGTAGTATGGATAACGGGATGACAAAACCGTTTGGTCTCTCCCATACCGTCTCACCCGTCTTTGTCTGATAATAGTAGGGCAGACCCCCTCTAGAATCGTCACTTAGCTCCCACCATTCTCCCTCTTCGCTTGGAGGCAGTCTAGACCAAGAGTCAAAATGCTATCAAAGTGACGAACGCACAAGAAGGCTTACACAAATGTTCCAACCGGAGGTTCCCAACTGACTTCCCCTGTTGCTGGACATGCGAAGAATGCTGTCTGACTCTGAAGTGCGAGACTCAATAAAACTAGAATTAGAAGATTTCTGGACCTACTTGAGGATCCACCAGAGTGACCCAGAAATTTGAACCCCAGGTTGTGTCGTCAAGGTCTTGATTGGCGTTGGGAGGTGCATGTGGCCGTAAACTTGATTTTCGAGAGCGGGAAGTGGGCGAATTGGTGTGTTGTTGAACTGCAAGATTAGGACTGAGTGACGTAGACGTCCCAGGTTCAGTTTGAGACATAGAATTGGGGTATCAAAAGATGAGCAGAATGGAAGGGGATAGAGAACACCACTCGATTAGTGATTGACAACTGCCACTGATGTTGACCAATTAGATCCTTTTACAGTATTTCTTTCACCAAGACCATCCTAAGACATAGGTATCTTGTCTTTCCAGTCGAAAATTTCCCAATGACAAATGACAAAACCGTTGGACGTGAAATCCCATTTAGACATTAAAAGACCAGTAAGTAAGATGCATCGAAACTTGAGAACTAAGAGTCCAAAGTCAAGGCTCGTTGAGATGTAATCAACCTAGTAAGATAAATGTGCGGAGCCTTCGGGTAGATTAGAAGTAACGTAGATTTTTCCAAACGACAATGTCTTTGTAATAGTCCCAGGCTTTTCACAATAATTGTTTCCACCCAGCATCACGAGTTTTCTTGACAAGCCGCTTCACCTCTTGAGAACGAGCCCGGGTGGTAACCAATAGGGTATCAGGCATATCCACGATAACCAAATCGTCAACTCCGAGGCAAGTGATAAGTCGACCCGAACCGGGGACTACAATACCCCCTGCCATCTGTTCCGTGACAACTTGATGGAGAGATAGTTGAAATCAATCCAGTGCAAACGACAAGTACGGGGTAACATACCGAGATGGGAGTCTCCTAAGATGCGGGGTTGATTTGCCTCTGCAGGTAATAGATCGGCAAGGGACGAGAAATCACCAACGTCATCCCAACCTATTGGAGACCTATCATAAGCTTTGAGCCATACGAAAATAGTAACGTACCAAATGTCGCAGGAACAACGGCAACTTTTCCTTCGGCCGCAGCTGGTTCCGCGACAGCATTGTCGATGGGTATCTTTTCCAACCCGGGCCAAATTTCATTCAAGACAATTTGTCTCTGAGGTTCATCATCCCAAACGGCAGCAATCGTCCTCAGACCATCGGCTAATTCTGGTTTGTACTCTTGTAAGAGGTCCAAAAGGACAGAGGCTTTGGTGACAAACATCCCGGCGTTCCATCGATAATTACCAGTGGCAATATAGGCGGCAGCGGTACGTGCATCGGGTTTCTCTTTGAAGTTTGATACAAGTCGAGCATTTGGCGCCTCTTTCATGTGAAGCTTTTCTCCGAGACGAATATAACCAAAACCAGTAGAAGGATGCGAAGGAGCAATGCCGATAGTAACAAGATAATCCTTTTTAGCTACCTCTACGGCCTCCGAGACAGCAGAGAGGAATGCGTCATCACCGGAAATCATGTGGTCCGCTGCGAAGGATCCAATGATAGCGTCAGGGTCACGTACCGCCAGGATAGCAGCAGCAAGGCCAATGGCTGCCATGGAGTCTTTTGGGCCCGGTTCACAAAACAGATTTTCAGGCAATAGATCAGGAAGCTGTTCCTTAATACTTTTGACATGGCCTGGACCAGCTACAATGGTCGTACGCGCGGCAGAAGTGAGAGGTATAAGCCTATCCCAGGTCGCTTGAATCAGCGACCTTCCTTTAAGCGTAAGATCAAGGAGGAACTTGGGATGACCCTCTCTTGAAAGGGGCCATAGACGAGTTCCCGCACCACCCGCAGGAATTACAACATAAAAGCCAGGTATATCGCGGTTGCCGAAAGGGAGGACTGTGAGACTGTGGTCACTTAATGGTGAAGGACGGTAGCAGAGTTGATCGGGTGGTGAAGTAGTTATTGTCGGCACATTAGGATTCAAAAATGGGGTCCACTTCGCTCGAAGTTGTGGACTAGGCGGGGCAGGCGTCATAAATCCTGGGGTTGCAGTTCGAGAATTATACATGTTGTACTGCCATGATGGAATTTAATACGTGGCATTTGGGACTGCTCATGTCATCTCACTTGTAAACCTTCGCGGACCTGTCTTTCCAATGCCGCGTTTGCTAATTTGAGTTCCGTTGTTTCCTGCTTGAGTTCCACTATTTCTCGATGCTGAATAACAGTTCAACGTTGCAAATGTAAATGTGGAGGTGTTTGCAAGATGCAGGTGCGACTAACCGACTCGTACACCACTTGCATAATCTGTGAAAGCATAGTTTGAACATCTGTATTCTGAGAGTGTTCATATTGAGGCTGAGAACCGTCAGGAACAGTTGTGAGAGCGGGAACCATCTTGTAAGAGTTGGACAACGCGGAATAGAATACACTTGAACATGCCGCAGGCCAAAATACTTCCTGTCACGCGTGGAAGCTGTCACGGCAGTCCATCAATGATCCAGCCGAAGAAGCCTAATACCATCATACATAAGTAGGCCTACGTTTGATGGTGTTTCAACATATTGATAACAATAAATGACTACGGATTCACGTATAACATATAAATCGTAGTTCAATCAATAAAACATGTAAACTCTTCACAATGGTGATACTTAGAAGGACCCTGCGGAGTTGTACACGTAATTAATACGTGGCGTGAAAGACAACTATTCGGACTAATAGATTGAACATCCCAATTGATTTTGTTGCATTATACATAGATGATACTAGTACTACTTACATTTCGCAAGTTTCATGGTTTACAGGCACGACAGAGTTTATGATTTCAATCTTCCGATCACCGCTTCAGGAGCATAACGAGGTATGACCTTGGGGTCATGAAGCATGTTGAACTCCTCAGTTGCATCTCGGCCAGCATAGAGGAGAATAGCCTTTTCGCCTCCAGGATGGTCAGAGAGAAAATTAGTAACATCAAGAACTTGTCCATCAATGATGACCCATACATCATCCTTCTTATTGTGCCTTGCAACGTCCTTCAAGGTATACTCTGCTGACTTGGCTGCAGTGGCGATCGCAGGAGCAGTGGCTGATGTCGAAGTTGTTGGTGTCGTTGGGGAAAGATGGTTGACCAATGATGTAAGACGGCCACCAGCTTTGGCAACAGCGGCGGACGTTGTTTGGAGGAGATAAGCTGCGGCTGAGTCACCAGACACACGACCGAACACGACGCATCCTAAGAGGGATGATCCACCAAGACGATTTGCCCCATGAACACCACCAGCCACTTCACCAGCGGCAAACAAACCGGGAATTGGCTTGTGATTCTTATCAAGAACTCGAGACTCAGGGTCAATCTCAAGACCACCCATCGTGTAATGGAGGACTGGAGTCATGATGGCGACATGAAAGAAGTCATCAAATTTCCACTCTCCTTGGAAGAACTCCTTTCCAAACTGGTCACTTTGTGTGCGGACACCTCGATTATACTCCTCGAATGTTTTCTTGAGAACAGCAGGAGGAAGTCCGAACTCATTAGCGAGAGCTTCGCCGCTATCAAAGCGCTTCATCAGTCCACGACCGACGTAATGCTTGCAGTGCCATTCAATTTCCTTAGACGCTTTTCCATTAAGTACCAGGCGGATAGGATACTGAGAAGATTGTCAGCCTGTCAAGGAAGCAATTCAGAAAGAAAATCGAATACCTTTTTATTCTCCCATATCTTGCCCGTCACATAATCACGGTGCTGTAGCTCATCGACAAAACGGGACCCAGTATTATCAAGTAGCAAACCACCGACACCACGCAAAGCTTCAGCAGCCAAAAACTTGACCTTTGCACCTGGCTCATTAGGGTCTACCAGGCCCGTAGGATGTACCTGGACTTTCTCAAGGTCAACGGCGTTCGCGCCGATTTCCAAAGCTAGTTTGTGTCCATCACCCGTGCAATGTTCGCCGTTTGTCGTCGGTAAATCCCAAAACTCAGGACGGTGCTTCTTTAGAAGAGAATTTTCGGTAAAATCTGCCGCATAACCACCTGTGGCAAGGATGACAGGCCCATAAGCTTTCTCTGACTTGCGATCACGAACAAACTCGACACCAATGACAGAGCCGGAAGAATCTTTGAGAAGAGAGACAACGCGGCTCTTCTTGTAGATCTTGACGCGCTCGGGATGGCTCACTGCGAGATCTTCCAGTCTCTCCATCTGAGCGTAAGTGATAACCTATTAACACCTGTCGGATCAAGGTCTTTCGTTTATGGATGAGAGAAACACACCATTCCGGGGAACTGGGCATCACCACGGTGAGTGCGTGGCTGGCTATGTCCACCAAGCCGTGAGACTTTGGACAGGTCAAGTTTGAACTTGTCCTGCAGCCAGTTAACAGCATCGCCTGAGCGACCAGTCAGGACACCAATAAGGTCGTCACGAGCAAGGTCGCGTGCCTTTAAGGGGTCATAAGCTTTATTCATTCAGATACAAAATCAGGCATACAGATCGCTTTGTGTCATCAAAGAAAATCTTAGCTGAATCAGATATACCCAACTCGCGCTGGGTATTGGTTCCAGCACCGTTGATACCTGATGTCGCTTTGGTGGAGTTCCCACCCATAAACCTGAAGGAAAGGGGAGCGTCAAGTGGGTTACAAGTCCTTAGAAGAAGGGCTATACTTACGGTTGCTTGTCAAGAAGTAGAACATTCGCCCCACGTTCAAGCAAAGTATGTGCTGCAGAAAGACCAGCAAGGCCACCGCCGACGACAATAACCTGGGCCATGGTGAAAGTTCAAGAGATGATGGTGGGTGTAAAGAATTTATTTGGCGCTTTTTGAGCCGACAGTGACGAATGCCATGTGATTATCTTCTATGTTCCATACTTATACCATAACGAGATATTTAGACTTAGTCATTCTCTGTAGCATATTCCATTAGACTGGTAGTATATTAGACTGCCCGTGCATCTTAGTACTAAGATTACTTGTGGCACAATAATCTGCTGAATTAAAACAAAAAAAAAAAAAAAAAAACAAAGCCATGTGATTATTATCCTCGGTTCCGGAACGGGGAACCAGTAACTTCCCAAAAAGGATAAGAAACATATTTTCATGAGCATCCGTTTTGTTAATTCTAAGTACAAGTATATATGCAACCCCAAGTACAAAATGTTTTTGAGCTAAAAATGATTGGAAGGTATGTATGACTAACTGAACGTGCCATAAATTGTCCGTTAAAGACTATACCGCAAATCAGCGGAATTACGCCTGTTAGAACTTAGCCCCTGATATGGTTTCCGCATTAGAACTTCGCGTTTGAAATCCTGAAATCATATTCAGCGAAGTACAGCAGTTTTACCTCTTTCTCCTGGGAGAAAACCAGAATGTTGACGTCCAGTCGCTTCCCCAAGCCAAACCTTGGTGGAAAAAAAAAGATTTACAGAAAGCGTTGGTATATATGCAACCTATTTATTTTCTATATTGA
The DNA here is from genome assembly GCA_026262225.1 of Inosperma sp. D86. Classification (NCBI taxonomy): domain Eukaryota; kingdom Fungi; phylum Basidiomycota; class Agaricomycetes; order Agaricales; family Inocybaceae; genus Inosperma; species Inosperma sp. D86. The sequence continues at coordinate 11,166 of JAIUJM010000007.1, forward strand.
TAAGACCTTGTGACAATGGCGTCCACGCTTCGAACCTCAAGTTTGAGGACTCTGACAACAACCAAGTCCTGTATCCCATATTCATCCAATAGTGAACACCATAAATGCCTTGGAAATCTGCCGTTAACACAGAGTTACGCGAACGCCAACTCCTCTGTCCGAACCTGCCGGAGGAATGAAACTGGTTCCCGACGTAAAATTACTATAACTAACTATCATTAAGCATGCGTACAAAATAGAGTTCGTGACGAACATACATTTTTTTCAAACGATCGTGTTCTTCAGAAGAAATTGAGGGTTGTGTTGACCTTAAAGCCTTCAAAATATTACATTGCTTGATCTCCTGTATTAATGTCAGAAGGGGTAAACATAATGATCATCTTAGATCACCCTATTCATCTGCGTCTTGCTTTGTTTAAGTTGATCTCCTGGCAGCTGTGAGTGATTGTCACGGATTCTGAGGAGCTAAGGAAAAAAAAATCTGTGCTTGATAAGCATTTGTATACGAATAACGTACTCTTTGCCGCAAGGCCGCGTCTTCTGTTGTTACAGATTTTATTGATTGAACAACAATATATTCCAAAGGAATCGCAGGGGTTACGCTCGACAATGTAGGAGTTGTAAGTGACGTCTCATGGAGGGCCGAGCGGGTAACATCCAGATGGGCATTATATAACAAGGCTTGCAAATCTGCACCAGAAAACCCCTCTGTCTCTTCGGCGATTTTGGCAAAATCAACGTCTTTCCCAACATTCAATTTTTTGGCGACGGCTCCCAGAATCTATTGAGAAATGATCTCAGAAAGTCAACGCTTCCACGTCGAGACCAACTGAAAACTCACTTCTTCACGTTCCGCTAATGTAGGCACATTGCAAAACACAGATTTGTCAAGTCGACCGGGACGAAGCAATGCAGGATCAATGAGATCAGGACGACTAACGGTGTTGTCAGTATAAAGGCGTTCTTTGGTTAGTTTCGGATACGGACCTAGTTGCCGCTAGCACATAGACGCCATCCAGCCCTTCAGCACCGTCCATTTGTGTCAGCAATTGATTAACTACTCTGTCCGTAACACCGGTACTATCGTGACCTCTACAATAAATTCAAGCGTAAAAGAGAGCGAAATGCATTTCATAAGAATGCCGACCTTTTGGGTGCAAGTGAGTCGAATTCATCGAAAAATAGAACACATGGTTTCGCTGAGCTAGCTCGCGCGAACAGATCCCGGACGGCATTTTCGCTTGCGCCAATGTACTTATTCAAAATTTCGGGCCCTTTCACGCTGATAAAACTCAGTCCGCACTCCTTTGCAACGGCTGATGCCAGTAGTGTTTTACCGCAACCGGGAAACCCGTACAGGAGGATGCTATTGTGTGAAAGTCATTGACATCTTCAGAAAAGTTGGCATGTGTTATATATACTGACCCAGATCGTAGACGCAAGGGAGCATGTTTGAATATAGCTCTATATTTGGTCGGCCATTCAAGGGTTTCCAGAAGAGTTTGCCGTGGTTCATGGAGACCTGGAAACACTCAGAATGATGAAGGGCTGGAAAGGGGGGGATGTTACCTCCGATGTCGGACCATAATGTGTCTGACTTTTGAAGCTTGACATTCCTTAACGACAGGGGAACAAAGTCAACTTGCGCCCGGACAAAATCCGTATGTGTTAATTGCAACTAGGAATTCTGATGAGCACACATATGCTGCGTATTCATTGCAAATGCCACACCTTCACGGAAGGCTCGGTTGTAGCTCTCACGGCCAGTTGATGAAACGCTCGAGAGACCAAATCTTTCAAATCTGCGGCTGAGTAACCTTCTGTTTCAGTTGACAACGCAGTAAAATTCACGGGGACGTTGGAAGATATTGAAATGTCTTCGGCAATATCAAGACGCTCGTGGAGTAACTTTTCCAAGATCTATCATCTTTGTTCATTGGTGGTTACGGGATTTGAAGAGAAGTACCCACATCTTTACGTGCCTGCTTGGTTGGCGGCGTAAGATGAACAAGTTCTTTGAACACATGAGAACTGTTAACTGCCGCGTGTAGCGATGCAGTCAATTGAGTAGTCGCAATTAGGAGAATGCCACGAGAATTGATTGAAGCCGTCCGAGAACACGAGGAAAAATTCCAAAGGAACAGTTCTGTGAGATGACGTGAACGAAACGAGTCTGCGTGCTAAAACGACGATGAGGGAAGCAGCCAAAGCTCATGGAAAAAAAAATCGTACCTCAACCTCAGCACTGAGTAGCTTGTCAAGATTGTCCAGGACGAGCACACTTGGTGCATGCCAGGCGCATTTGTCCAGCCAATAGTTAAAGTGCGCCTTTAAGGATGAGACTGACTTCTTGGTAAGTAAGGAAACATCGACATAATGGATATCTGGACGACGCTAAGTTTTTGGTTTCAGTGTGGTGATTGGCGCTTACAGGTCAGTGTTTTAATATTTTCCTCAAGCCGCCTGGCGACAGTCTTAACAACAGAAGTTTTACCGGTGCCTGCAGCACCTGTAACAAGAAGACCAGAGACTAACAATATAATCAGAAATATGTAGGAGTGGAATAGATTACATCTCACATCCGTGGCAAGATTTTTTCAGTGACTGTATGAGAAGCTCTCTTTCACAATATGTATAACACTGTTCCAAGATATTTTCGAATCCAACCAAAGTCGATTGACGTGATTTCCTTGTGACAACACAATGAATTATGCCGAGACATAAACCAAGAACAAGTTAACTCACGAAAGCAATTCATAAGGAAGTTCCAGCTCAAGAGTTCTACCGCTTGTCGCAGGGGAAATTCTGTCAACCACTTGGGGTCAAATTCAAATGATGTCTGTGGCAAATTCGCTACCTGACCAGGTCCCATTCTTCCCACCCTTCTGGTAAAACAGGGAATACAATATGACCTTCAATGAGTCCTTTTGCAAGGCCAACGTAAACATCTACGGTGTCGTTGGCGTGGGTTTTACTGCGTAGGTCATTGTTAGCCGGTTGTGGATCCTGGGATGAGGTTTCCTCAGCATGATTGGAGACAGTGGTCGAAGGATTACGTGGGGACTGCAATTTCCTCACAGAGACCTGGATGAATGCTGAATTCGCTTGGTCGTTCTCACCTTGCAGCATGGCAAGGGTAGGTGAAGACACAAAACCAATAATTTCTGAGCCGTTGTGTCCAGAACGTTTCGGAAAACTATTTAATCGAGAAGGTAGGATGCGCAAGACTTCAGATGCTATAGGCTGCACGCCGGACGACGGGGTTGTCGCGGATTCTCTAGCATTTTCGTTCTGCTTTGGGCCGCCTCTTCGTTGATGCAGATTGGGGGCAATACTGATTTCAGTATTAGTTGTAAGAATAACTACCTCTCCTGGTGACTTTGGCTTGAGACTGGCTAACACACACTCAGGCGAGGTCTGACTGGCGTTTTGAATAGAATTTCCCACTTACTCGCTTTTAATCTGACAAGGGTACGACCAAAAACCCAAACATTTATTTCCTGTCCGATCTTGGCAACTCTAACTTGAGATAGCAACGTGTCTTCGACATGACGTGAATGAATCTCCTGAGCGATCATTAGTGACAAAGAGCTTTCTAAATAATACCTTTAACGCACAATTATCTCCCAATCATCGGGGGTAACAGGCTCAGCGACAACTAGCTCCGCCGGAGGCAGGTCATATAGAAGTCCGATATCAACCTGAATGAATCATGACAAGGCCATAGATAAAAAATCCTCAAAAGCTCACATACAGTATCCCCCTGTGTCAATCCAATACATTGTGCAAATTGTGGATCGATTTCTATTGTTTCCAATCCACCATCACCAAATTTCACGGCATTGAACTGAGATAGAGAGGACGCAGATGCCATTCCAGTCCAACCAACATATACTTCCTTACATTTCGCCAAGTCTTGCTTGAAATTGGGTTGAACAAGTGTAAGATGGACACCTAGATGTTGTGGACGCTGATTAATGATTTGAGCTTGCTGAAAACCCCATTGATCAAGGTAACTCACGACTCCTCGCTCCACCAAAGGACCGTATATAGAGATAGGGAGATTCACAAGAGAGGAGTGAAGCGAGGCAAAATGCACACGAGCCTTCTTTGGCATGACTCAAGATTTGAGATGCAAATCAGAACACACCTTATGGGCGGCTGACATGAGACTTTCACAGAACCTCCCAGTCTTCCCGGACACCCGAAGTTACTCAATAATATTTACAATTCTAGGCAACTTGGAAGGTTAATTTACTCGACGCTCGAGTAACAAAGTAACTGTCAACTTCAAAACAGTTTGAACTTCTACTTATAGAATCGGTAAGGCCTAGATACCGACTTGAATGCGGTTGAAGCGGATTTTGCAATGTAGATTATAAATACTATATAATCCATCCTTACAAAATTTTTTGAAATTTTTGACAAGTTGAAGGATCGGATGAATGACACGAGCCTGAACTGATGTACAGTAATGTATGTCACATACCACCAGTGCGGTAATTTCGCGGGGTTCAGCGTTGCATATCCAGCGCTCAACACATATATTGATGAAGATGAAACCATCAGGGAAAACTTGTTGAAAGAAAAACACTCCTTAACCTTCCGAGAACGGGATCGTTGTTTGTGTCATTTCGCATGATGTTGACACGAGGGAGTTTGACATCGTTGTTAACCGAAGAATGCGTTTCAAGGGCAATTTGATATATGACTGAAAATTTCACCTACGGTTGAAAAAAAATAGAACCAGCTACATTAGGCTCTTCGAACGTCAATCGCATTCTGAGATCGACGACGAATACTACAATTATCTGAGAATAGGATAGTCAATGCCGAAAAAAAATGTATATGTTAATGTGATGACAGTCCGGTTATGTGACTTCATGAACGAACTAGGAGACAGATGACATTAGAAGTTCCAGAAACAGAAAGCGTGTTGACTCACAGGAATTGGCTGTCATATGCAATTGAACCATGCCAGCCCAGGTGGCCCGCCGACGACTTCGTTCATATTCGCTCATTGGATCATAATTAGAATCTTGAAGAGCAAGATCGGCAGACATTTTGCTGGCCATACCATAGTAGGTACGGAAGCCTATGGCCAAGGTGTACTGAGCATAATCATCATTGAGATGGAGAAGGGGCATACCAGGCAGCCTATGGTGATGATGCTCGAACCAACACAGCAACATGATTGCTTGTAGCGTATCCAAGGAGGGGATATGAGATACCGAATTAAGGAGATTCTGAGACCTATTAACTTTTCCACCCGTGAAGTATCTGCGGAAATACACACCTTCGCGACGTCTATGTAGTTTTCAGCGATGTTATGACGCTCGCGGGTCGACATTTGCAATTCAGGAAGATTAGAATGCCTGAGGCCAAGTTAGACCGTCAGGAATTGAGAAAGGGGGGGCCATAAAACCTACTTTACGGCCATGGCTGCAATGCAATTTGCCAAGATATTGTTTAAACGATGATCCCAGAAGTCACCAAGGACTTCTTGATATGAAAGAAAAGAAAACTCGTGAACGTAAGTTTCGAAGAAGATTTGAACGAAGTGGGCCATTAGATTAGACTGCGGACGTTGATGGTTCTCAGGATCGAAGAGGACAAGACCGCGATAATCTGATTGGTAGGAATTAGGTCTTGAATTAGGATAGTGTAGCATTTGGGGAGAAGGATGACCGTGATAATTATACGGCAAACCGTTGTTGGTCTTTACGGAGTCGAAAGAAGAAATTGATGATGAATTTCTGCGGCTGCGGATGAGATCAGGAATTAAGCCGGTCAAACGAGCATTGACATACGCATGGGAAGGGCCCAGAACATGACGAGAGTCAGGTTGTGGATAAGGGGTGTAACGAGTTAAACCATCCGCTTCACCCGAAACCATTCCGGTGGCCTTGGGTGAACGTGAGTTGGAGCGGGGGTCGGATTGGGACGAGACAGAGGGGCTGGAGGAGCCCGAAGCGACAGAGAATGCATCGAGCGGTGGCTTAACTTCGGGTCTGAGAGGAACATTATTTGAAGAACTGCAAGGGAAAATGGGGGAAGCGACGGACCTAAGCTCAGTTGCATAGACGCTAGAATTTGGACCAGCGATCGCCCTGCTTCGCTCAGCAAAATAGCGCTCTCTATCACGGAAGCGGCATGGAATCTTTGCAGCCTTACAAGCCTCACACTTTGTCTCTGGAGTGGGCTGTAGACATTTGATTTTCTTGAGACGACTAAGGAACAAGAGGGGCTCAAAACCCAAACAAACGGAACAAAAAAAAGGGAATACCAGTTATCACAGGAGGTGACGAGTCGTGGGCGCTTCTTGTGACCCTGGCTATGCTGGGGAGACTCTATAATGAACTGGAAGGTCTCGTCCATGATATTGAGGAAGAAGAGATGGTTGTGATGGTTGTGGCGTCTTTTAAGAGGCAAAGTGCTTCTTTGTCCTGTTGGCAAGGTGCTCTGCAGTCCGATCCGATCTATTTTCCCAAAAGGAACCAAACATAAACCAGAGCGATAAACCAGTTCGAATCACTCCAATCAAAAGATTTCCAACGACGGCGGAAAACCGACTCGTGTCCACACGTGCACTTCCTTTGAACTCCCTTTTTTCTCACATCATTTTGATGAGCTCGCAAGCAATCAGTTTTAGCTCTCTTTGGTCCCACTGCCAGTACAAGCATCTGTCCTCAGTTATAGTACTGTGCTACAAATCATTCCTCTTTTGTCTTTGACTCTCCGGTCACAACTTTCCCGTCATCCCCGGAATTACATCCTGGTTATCCATAGACCAGAGCTACTGTGGACAATGTCTCTTGTCATCTCTCTCTAGCTGAAACCCTGATGTACGTACCAAGCCAAGAGATCACTCATCACCATGTCTCAAAGTCAAAAGTATGGTTTCCTCGGCATGAGCTCCGGACAACCCCTCGTTCCACGGACGCCTGGCGCTTGCTTGTTGCCCTATAATAGGGTTGCCATGTGCGTCAACGGGAACAGTCGAATCGATAGATTTGCGATATTTGTGGTGCGTGAACAGCCCAATTCCTTTCAAAGTTAATCATTCATTAAACAAAAATGAACTTGTTATTGGACCAAATTGATCTCACCACAAACTGTTATTAAAACCCCTCCAGCATTGAGCAATGTAAGCTTGTCACCAAAAAGCCAGCTTGAAACTAGTATAGTAGAAACTTCTTTGGCTATACCCGCGATGGACATAGGTACCACTCCGGCTCGTTGAATGATGCTGACATTGCCAAACCTCAGTGATGGGCACTGCATTCGAAAAAATGAACGCACTGAAATTCTGACAGTACCATACAAAAGGCTATGGCGCCCGGTGCTGACAAAGATATTATTGTTTCCAAGATGGGACCCTTGCCCTGGAAGAACCGACTTCGGAACAGCTGCGGCCAATCTTCTGCGGCAACACTGACAACTGCCAGCGTGATTCCCATGGAAGGCGCCAACCAGAAAATAGTCGCAGCCGGATTATCCAAACCTAAATTCTTACTTTTGAGAAGTACCTGCGTCAAGCTCCACCTGAGACCGCCCAAAGCACTTGCGCTTAGCACGAGGATCAGGCCTTGCAATACAAACTCAGTTTCAGTGGCTACCATGAGGAGAACTCCCACGAAAATCAGGAAGATTACTGCAACCAGACGCCAGGAGAATGTTTCAAGCCGAAATAGAAAGGCAAAAAGCAGTACAAAAATTAGCGATGATGACTTGCACATAGCTGGCAGACAGAAGTTTAATGATCCCGTAATCTTTTGGTGACTAAGAGAACTCACTGTAAAAAGACAGTGTAATTGTTTTCAATGATAAATTCGAAAGACCAATATCGAGCCCGGTAGCCACGGCAGTGGGGACAGCCTTTTTTCTAGGACAAACGATGAGCGAACATCAGACCCAAGTAGGGTGGTGGAACCATACGCATAGACGTCTAAAGTTGGATTATATGGAGGACGGAAGGATTTTGGCCGTGCGTAACGCAATACTGCAGCAAGGAGAAATTGAATGAACATGTGCACCGTTGTCACGAATAGTGGTGCAGGGAATCCAAAGTGTTTGGCAGAAAACATCCATTTGTTGTATACTGACAAGAGCACAGCAAAGAAAAACCTGAAATAATCCGTGTCCTTCAGATTTTATTTTACAACAACACATAGAACATACCATGAGGCAATAAATAGGGTATTGATGAAGGCATTTCTCCACCACAACCGTTTCTTCTCTGCTAAGGAAGCGAGGTGAATGCCAGCGTCCTCAATCGTCTCATCGTGAGGCTCAACAAAGGGTTCATGCAGCGGACTTCTTTCATAGTTAAGTTCGCTACGGCTCGTCGAGTCCATTATCCATGGGTAGTATAAAGGTCAAAGCTGGTGAAACTGTGAGGAACCAAGATGTGCCTGACTGTTTCTCTGCAAGCGGAATCAGCTTCTTGCATCATGTTTTCCCAGGCTGTCGTTTAAACCTCCAGATGTCATCATGTCATCAGAATGTAGACAAGCATATTTCTCCTTGTCATTATCAATAACAGAAAATCAATTGCAAACGAGACCAGCTACAAATATGGAGTACTGATTCAAGACTCTATGCATATTACCACACACTTTTCACCAAACCAAGCAGACAAAAAGGGACAACAAAAATTTCACACTTAGTCTGCAGCTGAGACCATGTCATCTGTGGTCACCTCCGAGATGATGTCGCTCAGAGTCGGATTAGCACTCTGAACCGTTCCTTTTTTAGACTCCCAAGTTGGCGTGAAAATCGGGGAAGTGGCCGACAATTTGGATCGAGGAAAGGCGCTCTGAGGGACAGCAGACTGTTCAGCAGGTTTTGGGACTGGAACAGCGCTCGTGGTAGGGGTGGCACTGTTACTATTGGGTTCTTCCATGCCCATTTCCTTCCTAACATGTTCAAAGCTCCTCAACAAGCGCCTGCGAGCGCCAAGGGCGGCCACCCCTTTGGCCTCCAGAGTGACATCGTCCAGAACGACGATTTCCTGCCAAGTTAATCCGTCAAAGCATTGTGTATATTTGTGGAGGCGGAGGCTCCGTAACCAAGCTGGTATATCATTCAGGAGATCTGGATCGAAATCTTCCGGGCGGGGAGATTCGATGGCGCTCGCAGGTGTTTGAGGAACCAGCAAGCTGCTCTTAAGGCCCGCGCTTTTAAGACCTGAGCTGGCACGCAAACCACTGCTCCTCAAAGCGCTGGCTGGGAAACGAGCACTAGCAGGCGTACGCCAGTTGGCGGATGGTAAGGGTTTCTTCGGCTTAGCTGATGGTTGTTGTAAGATGCCCGTGGGTTGCACAATGCCGCTCATAACCAATTGCGCCGCAAGAAGCTGGGCTTCCTTGGAAAGGCCCGCATTTGCAAGCATGTTCAGCGTATACGGATTAATCCCAGAGAATCCTGGGAGTGGCTGGGTTGAATTGGGATCCTTGGTCGGCGCACTGGCTTCTGCAGCCGATGGAACTTGACGAAGAGCTTGGGCTAACTTGGCTTCGTGGCTCTGCTCATCAACAGCTGACTCGTTGGCGGTAACCGGAGTGGGTGTGGGAGGCGAACCAAATTCAGGCAAATTCAGGCTTGGTGGACGAACAGTCAACTTGCCAAGCTTCGAGCGCTCTTGCGTTGCTACGTTGTAGGCTTCTTCAATTTTTTGAGTTTCACTAAAAATGGTCAGGGCGTACCTGGAGTAACCTTTGATTCCTCAGGCTTGATCATACTCGAGATGAGAGATTGTAAGAATTTGAGCTGGTCTTGGGAACAATGCTTCAGGAGGGAATGTACAGAAGCATTTCTCTCCGCCTCGTTCAAAACTTGGAACCCTGGATAATGATGAACAACAAAATACAAAAACGCTGCAAGTTATCACGAACACTGCTCAATAGAAGCAATCTCTTGCTTGAGTTTTGGCTCTGAGCTAGCATTTATCATAAGATCCTGTGAAATAATATTCAGTCTAGATGCAAAAGAATGTATTATAGGCAATACTTACAAGAACCTTCTCATACTTCCTGAAGTCGCTCACAAATTGCTCAAAGACTACTGGAGATGATTCAGAGACGGGAACAGAATGAAGTGCTCCATCCGCTTGACCAGAAGCAGGAGCACTACTGTCTACATTTGCAACGGATTCAATGGTCGACATTGCTTGGGTGTGGGTAATAGAAGATAGGGTACCGAGACAAAGAGACCATTCCCATTGTTTTCACTTTATATGGGAGCAGATGTGTGGATTCATCAACCGCAACACATAGCAACGCCTGCCGAGCAAACTGCCGATTGAGGCGGTGCAATCATAAAAAAAAAAAGGGCTGCACTGCATCTCCAGCCTCGAAGCTTCAACTTTTGTTCAACTTACATAATATTGCATTACAGAGGATGATACGAATGCCACATATTCGACACGGACTGACTAAAAGTGCTGCCTGGCGTCCCAACGAAGGCCAAAGCTTTCGCGGCCACCATAGCATCAATAAAAGGTAAGATAAATGGTTGGAGGATGACACCGTCGTAAGGTCCCTTCAATGAATATAACCCCCATGTTTCTTGGGTAAAGTCCCCCAAAAAGAATGTACATGGAAATGTTTGTCGTAACAGGTGCAAAACATCATGAGAGTCAGGTTGTCGCAGATCTGTCGCCACATATAGCGGAGTGTTAAGTAAACTGCCTTTCTCGTGGAGGGGGGTACGACACGCCAAATGTTCTGCAGTGGGAGATGCAAGTAACAGTTGGGTCGTCTGGGAGCAATTTCCATGGCAAGGTGGTTCTAAGCAGCCTATAGCGCCCAGTCCTGAGACCTTGTTTTCCAAGCAATGATATACCTCAGTAGCTGAGAAACCAAGGACCCTTTGAAGGAGGTTCTCCCAGACAAATTCCACAGTACGTTCAGCCTCACTCTTGAAGTGTCCGTCACGAAGTCGGATGTGTGCACCCAAGAAGTAACCACCTAATGCGAGGGCGATAGATTCTACTGCCGCTGATAAGTTTCGATTGGTAAATGTCATACTCTGCCGGACAGTACGTTGGAAAGCCAATTTGACAGGATCCTGAAGGCGGAGGCGTGATGTCCCAAAGAGGGTCCCGATTTGAAGGAGTGGGTGGTGGATAGCTTGTAATTGGGAGAGGTAGATATCTTGGGAGTAACGGTGACTGCGTCCTGATGAATTGAAGTCGGTATCAAGGAAACGAAATTGATAAGGTGAAGAGTCGCGCATGGTGAATACGTCGTTGTCTCTGAGGCGGAAATGTTCACGAATCCAGTCTTGGGATGCGTTAGGTAGTTGAAGATAGATCGGCTGAACCGTTGCAGGCAAGTCCACCAGCCAATTCCAAGGGACGAAAGATGATTCAAAATAGGCCATACATTCCAATGGACGAGATATGTATGGCGGTACTTGGATACAATGCTCCAGCCCCATCTTGGAAGAGATTTCATGGTGCCGTACAAGGGTGTCAAACGAAACATACCGGATCGCCTTATCAGCCAGATGAACAGGTGGTGCAAGTAAGGTGCGATCGAGAGCAAATGAGAGAACTAGGGCATTTTCAAAAGCTATGCGCTGGTTATGAAAACCGCTGTGGGGCAAATATGTGAGGTACTTCCGACCTGAAGATAATTGCAGGTGAGTCGACTGGTAAGTGTACTGGGACTCTTGGCCGGCAGAATCGAAAGGCGGCGATTGTTTCGACAGTTTTTGTGTGCCAGTTGCGACGAGAACGTAGTAGGCAACACCAAGAGATATGAATACTACACAGACGCAACGGCATAACAGTGTGCAATGTGAATTGCGATGTACTCGATGTCGATAATTGAATAACATGTCGTGATTACAAGAAAGCAAAGACTCGGAACCGCAGTAAACACAGATCAATGTCATCAAGTTGCCTCCTTCTATCATCTCGCCTCGATTCTCCAGTGAACACTGCCGAGAATGGATTATCTTAGAACTCTGGGTTCGGCAGCGGTTTCAACGCTTGTTCAAAAATCTGGGTTGAATTTACCGTTTGTGTTGGGCTCCAAGCTCCTGCAAATCGAGGGATATTTCAGTCTCTATGATGCTACAAAGCGGGCAAGGCTTTCCCTCATACCCCATTCTTAATTTTGATGACCGATGCAACAGGATGATGGATGCCTCGTCTCTGTTTTTGAATATGACTTGAGCATTAAGAATATGAAACCATTGGCGCAAAATGCCGTTCGCAAGTTACGGACCACACGACATCCTGACATACTCAAATTTATGGATGCGGTCGAATCTGATTCTACAATATATATAATGACTGAGCGAGTCAAGCCATTATCTACTGTCATGTCTCAGTACTCCAGCAAAAGTGCTGAAGAACAAGGGGATTGGCTCCTCTGGGGACTGCAAAAAATTTCGGTATGGACTCATGCTGTTAGAGAATGCTGCCCACGCTGAGTCCGTGGGACTGTTAGGTAGCTGTGGCTTTCATCAACGATCAATGTCTATCGACCCATGGCAAGATAGGTGTTAACTCAATATTCATATCACCATCCGGAGAATGGAAACTCGGTGGGTTTGAAGTCTTCAGCAGCCCGAAAGATGATAATGCTGTACTCTATGTGAGTAAAGAAGTTTCTAGCTGATGTGTGCAATCGACCTGTTCTATAGACTTGGGGAGGATTACTCCCAGGATCCTCAGCATCCGCACCTCCTGAAGTAAAGAAGTCAGGCTGGTCGTCTTTGAAAGAGTGAGTAAGTGGTCCTTATCATTCAACAATCAACCTGATTTCTTCCGAGGGCGGACGTCTCGGCTGCAGATGGTTATGCACTCGGCCTTTTATTGCACGCAATATTCAATCCCTCTTACCCACCGCCACCGACTATAGACCCTCCTCATCCACCACCGGGACCTTCGTCCAGAGGTTCTATTCCAAATTCGGTGTTTGCTTCGTTCAAGAAATTATTAAATCCTAATCCAAAGACACGACTCAGCGCGAAGAATTTCCTTGAAATAGGAATGGTAGATGGTGGCTTCTTCGCAACTAATCGTCTAGTCCAGGTTTGTTCTAGTCTGGACAATTTTACACTAGCCAGTGGAGCCGACAAAGACGCCTTCTTGAAGTATGTCCTTTATGTCATGGACAATTTTCAATCCAGCCTGACTTCAAAGCGAGCACTTTAAAAGAATCAGCTTCGTCTTTCCCGCCAGAGTTTGCCTCTCATCGAGTCCTTCCCTCTTTGATTTCAGCCTTGGAATTTGGTGGTGTATCGGCCTCAACCCTTCTTCCACTTGTTCTGCTTTATGGGGCCAATGTTTCCCCTGCGGATATTCCCAAAGTCATCCTTGGACCTATCGTCAAACTTTATGCAAGTCCAGATCGTGTAACACGTATAGCCCTGCTGGAGCACCTACCAGGATATGTAGACAAACTAGACAAGAAGACAGTTAGCGAAAAAATCTTCCCTCACCTTGTTAGTCCTACCTATGGCATTTACCTCAGAGGCTGACTTCTTTTGCAGCAACTTGGATTTTCGGATACCGTCGCTCCTATTCGGGAAGCAACGGTTACATCCATCATTCTATTCGCCCCAAAGGTTTGACTTTTATAAACAAGAAATCTCTCACTGACAATTCAGGTAGTTTACTGATCGGATTCTTAACAATGAGCTTCTTCGTCTGTTGGCGAAGACCCAAATGGATGCCGAACCTTCAATTCGTACGAATACTTGCATTCTTCTTGGACGCCTTGCACCGTCATTAGGGTACAATACCAAACAGAAGGTTCTCGTGCCAGCATTTTCGCGTGCGCTAAAAGATCCCTTCGTTCATGCTCGTGTAGCAGGCCTCATGGCCTTTATGGCCGCTATCGATTGTTTCGAGGTCCCTGATCTAGCTTCCAGGGTTATTCCAAGCATGGCTTTCACGCTCGTTGATCAAGAAAGGTAAGACATTTGTATTTCATCACAATAAACATACCTGCTGAAGATATATTTCCGGAAGGATTGTTCGCGATCAGGCATTTAAAGCCCTCGATATTTTTATTAAGAAAATACAAGAACATGCAGCACAGATGGTCTGTAAAGCCGTTCTATAGCATGTTTCTCCTCCTCTTAATTAAATTTTGCAGCCTGAGACACTGAGTAAAGAAGGAGAAGTTGCGTCGGGAAGCAACACGCCAGTTCCAACCACATTAGTAACGTCTGCTGCAGGTGCAGCAGGGTCACTGGCAGGATGGGCAATTTCCAGTATAAGCAAGGTTCGCGCACACCCTTCAACGTGTCAGCATACTCAATTGGTAAACAGCTGACAGCATCCGACATGCAAGCACCCATTGGGTCGCGATCGGAAAATTCCAATATAGTACGAGCCCCACCACGTAGCGTTGATAGTGTAGAAGCTGCAATTCCCACATTTGCTTCAACGACATCACCCTTATCTCCTTCTCTTTTCTCCAGCAAAGTCAAATCCCTACAGCTGCGTCCCGATGATGGGGCCACGGTATCCTTGGCAGATCGGCTCGCGGACGAAGCCGTTGCCAGGCCGGATCTGAATCCTTGGAGCACTGAGAGTTCAGATTTCAAAGCCGACGATGATTGGGGTACGTTTTACTAACATTTTCAGATACTGTTCTCACCCTTCTTAAGGTGACCTGGAGGAAATCACAACGATCGGTCCAATCAAACAACCTGAGCCAAAAATGATACAGAATACCGGAGCAAGCAGTGGGCTATCAAAAGAAGGTAGGGCGGCCGAACTAGCGAAACGAAAGGAAGAACGAAAACAGGTAAATACAACTTAAATTCATGTCAACAGCAAATTTTTGAAATGTCCTAGCGAATCGCGGTGCTAAAAGAGCAAAAGAAAGCAGCGACAAAGTTGCGATCAGGGTAATGGTATTCCATGATAGTGCTTTAATTGCTGTTCTGTAATTTGTTAGAGCCACTAGTTCGCATTTTCATATCCTTGATTAAATAACATCTTTTTCTATGACGGTTTGAGCCCGGACAAGCCTCCCGGCAATACTTGTATAGAAAGTTTCACTTTAGCTAAGTGGTTAAGAATGTATCATAAGGCCTGTAAACCCACATATTTTAATATGGGTTGAGTTTGCATGTATTTGTTCGTCCTACCATAAATTACATAAATTTGTATTACTTTTTTCTTACTACATCTAATACCTTTAAAGCTTTATGACCTACGGATGAGCTCGAATGCCGTGTCTGTCCAAAGTAACCAACAATCCTGGCAATATGTCGTACGATCGGGTCTTGCGGGTGGAATTGCTGGTTGTGTGGTGTGTTCTGCTTCACCGTTTCCAGTGAATGTGCTGATGCAATTAGACAGGCAAAGACTGTTGTCGCTCCTTTAGACAGAGTTAAGATTCTTTTCCAAGCTTCGAATCCTGATTTCCAGAAATATGCAGGTATTAATTATCTTATTTCCCCAGTTTCATTGCTGACTTGCAGTGTAGGGTCATGGAGTGGGGCATTCCGTGCAGGAACCTCTATCTACCAGAGGAACGGGTTTCTTGGTCTTTTCCAAGGCCATTCCGCCACTCTCTATCGTGTTTTTCCTTACGCGGCTATAAAATTCATGGTTTACGATCAGGCTCATTATGCGAGTTAATTCCCGTCCAGTACCTTTGTAAATGCGACTGTACTAACAGGTTTTGAGTTTAGTTGTTAATGCCTAGTAGAGAACAAGAGACAAATCTTAGACGCTTTCTGGCTGGAGCTATATCCGGTACGCCAACTCAGTTTTACAAACTAGACACCTTATCCGATCAGAGACTAGGCACGACTTCTGTATTTTTCACTTATCCTCTAGAAGTAATCCGCGTGCGAATGGCCTTCTACACAAGAAACATGAACCAAGCATCGACCCCCATTCGCCCGAAATTCATGCATGCACTCCATTATATCTACGACGAACGCGCTGCCTGTCCCAAGTCGTCTACCATAAATTTTCTCAATCGCTTTCCCGTCCTCAAGTTCTATCGTGGCTTTACTGTCACTGTCATAGGCATGATCCCTTACTCTGGAGTCTCCTTCCTGAGCTGGGGCTTCCTCCGTTCGAAATTCCTCCCTCCATCGAAGGTTAGCCATAAGGAGGCGACGCCAGTTGCTGACCTTACAATTGGTGCTATATCAGGTGCTGTCGGTCAGACGGCTTCCTATCCGTTTGAAGTCATCCGTCGGCGAATGCAGGTTGGTGGCATCACGAACCCAGACCGATGGTTGACCTGTGCCGAAATTGTCAGGACAATATGGCGAACATCTGGTTGGAGAGGATTCTACATCGGTTTAAGTATTGGGTATCTGAAAGTTGTGCCTATGACGGCTGTTAGCTTCACTGTCTGGCAAGGATGCAAGCGACTATTTAACGTTTAAAGCAGGCAGGGCATTTTTTGCCTTTGGGCGAGACCTTGCTGTTCGCCAGCCTAGTGAGGTTTATGATGCAGTTATTGGTAGCAGCGAATCTTTCGATGAAATGAACCACAAAACCGACACAACGGAATAAAAATTGATGATTTACTACAGATGATGCATCAAAATGACTACAAGATGAAGACGGGGTGGTTAGATATATTGGTATTAAATATAGGAAATGCGACGAGAAGATCTGTCCTGTTAGCAGAGAATACAACATCCCCAACTCTTACGTTTTTCGGGTACTGCACCCTTACCGCTACTTCTTCTTTGGTGTTTCTTGCTATCTGAGTGAGGGGGCCCATGATTTGGTACACCGTCCCTCATAAGCATACTTGCACGCGTGGCCGCTTCGAAAACCTCATCAACACCTTCGATCTTCAGTGCAGAGCACTCTTTATACGCTCTCGCACCAATAGCCCTGGCAACTCGTTCCCCTTCTTCACGGGTCACCCAAGGACGAGAGTTTTCGGGGGACTCGGGATGGGGCCCTGCTGGTCGAAGGTCCGCTTTACATCCAACAAGTATAACGGGAATTGTTGGTCCACAGATGCTGCGCACTTCCTCAATCCACTGTTCAAAACGTAAATATAAAATTCAAGTGAAGGAGAATAACTTACCTTTATCGTGACGTTATCCAGTGAATCAGGAGTGTCTATTGCGAATGCAATTAGAATTACATGAGATTGAGAATATGACATGGGCCGTAGACGCTGGAGGATTTTGAGTAAGCAGAGGTCGACTTGAGGAAATGTCATGGCTAACCTCATATTCCTCCTGTCCACTACAATAATAATTCAGGCTACGGAAATGTAAGAGGCAGACAAACATACGCAGTATCCCACAATGCGAGTTGAACAGGTTTCTCGTCCAACTTGATTTCCGCAACATAGTTATCAAAGACAGCTATGACCAGACTTTGAACAAGGCTATCGAAATTTGAACAAACAGAACACACTAGGTTGCTAAAAGGTTGGGTCATAGGTTAAGTGGAATGTAGGCAGGGCTAAAACGGTTGCATACATAATGCGTTGGAAATTCTCCAAGAGCAAACGACGATAATAGGGAGGTTTTTCCACAAGCACCTATCTCTATAGATTAAAAAAGCACTCTAAAATGTATGAAAAACCTGCCGTCGCCAACGATAACTAGTTTCCTTCGAATCTATGGAAGATAATAGTCACGGGGTTGGGCGAAACGCAAAGAGGCGACTCTCACTGGTATCTGGGAGGACATAAGGCAAGTAGCAGGTAGAATAGTAATAACGGCAGTATGATATTGCCGACTATACAGTACGACGGGCAGATAAATGTTTTCTGCAGGCAATCTGCAGGAAAGTTGTTGCACAGCACGATTGGCGTTGTTTGGTGAATCGTCTTATCCCAAACAACTTCTGAGATTAAGTAGGAAATGAATCACGATGAGCAAACGGTGAGTGTACTAAATAGGATCTTATGATAATCGCTAGTACTGAATGTCAAGTAAGTCGTGTCAACGGCGGTGCCATGACCGTCAGAACTTGTATTTCTGCTGACACAATGACCCCTGTTCAAGTGCAGTGTGCTCTGAAGTATCGCGTTCAATACCAAGGCGTTCTTCCAGATTCCTAGCATCTTGGGGTGTAAGTGGATCCACAGCTATTTGCCAGAATCTGAAACAAAGCAACTGGATGAATACGCAGCACCACAGGAAAGAACCGCGTACATGTCAAAGATTTTTCGACGCCTGACCCATTCGTCTCTCCATTTTGACCAATCTATGTATGTCTTTTCTCGCTCGGCTGCAGGGATAAGAGGTGATCCGGATCGTAGGGGTTGTAAGGTCCTTGCAAGTTGTATGATCTGCCACGTTCCAGAATCAGTAGACAGAATCAAGAATACTGGGAGAGTATACCCTGGTTTTCAAGGAGTTTATTTCAAAATCAATTTCTTTGTCAGTCGAAGTTGTTTTGATCTTAGCTAGCTCTGTATCAAGTATATGCGGTTAGACATAATTATTGTTCAGGGATCGTTATAGTAAGTTACCTGCAGAAAAGGATTTGGCTTCTGCTGAGAGGTGTTGATTCTCCTCTTGGAGCTTTGTCAGCTCATTGTTGAGTTCGCGAATTTTGATATTGGGAATGGTGGGGAGTTTGGTTTGATTGTAGACGAAGAAGGTAGTTTTTCCTGGAGCAAATCCGCTAAACGAACGCATCATAAAAGAACAGAGGGTACCATAAATCTTTTGGGCTAGTTCACCCCTCTCTGCTAATGCGGTCAAGAATCTCTGAACGGCCGTCTTCGGAATGGCGCCTTTTAAGTTGGCGGCTACATCCACAGAACCATATGGGCGATTCATCTGCTGTAAAAGTTAGCGGAGAAAGTATCGAAAATTGTTGCAGCTAGTATTCCTGTTTGAAATATTCTAATACTTTATCTTCAGCTGCAGCAATGCTTTTTAGGTGGTTATATGGCATTTATTATTGTGCACACCTTCTTGGCCTTTAAGAATCGGGACTTTTGGATGCGAGTCCTGCTTCTGTTTTGTCGACATCCTTATGCGCTTCCTTTTACTAGTCAACGAACACAGCGAAGTCGTTTGCCAAAACTATATCTTCACCTAATCTTCAGAATCACGCGGCCACACATGTCACAAGACTATTTTTAAAAAATAAATCGGTGACTGAGGACAAATTGCATGCAACAAACCTCTGCGCTACGTTCTCCAGCTGGTCACGAGTTTAAGAATTGGAATCATTCCCTCAATAATACAGTCATCATGAAAGTGATTAGTTCTAGCACATAACAAGAATTCATTACATTAGGCAGCCCCCAAAAAGCGCTTGAACTTCGTCAGCTAGTTTGACAGGGTCAGCGTGTCCAGCGGAAGGTAACGGTTGATAGTTTCCAAAGTTCATGTCAAAGGTCTGAGCAGCTTGGATATTCGCATCAACCACTGGATTGAAGGTTTTCCAGAATTCGGAGAAATCGAGGGTATCCACTCCATTCTCCACCCTAGTCTGAACATTGTCGTTGGAGAGAGAGATAGGTAAAGTGTTGTCTAGCTGGGTGTTCATACAAGTGAATGGTTCGAAGAAATTGGAAGTGGATGTCTGCTGGAAGACATAAGGCGAGTTGTATTCCATAAAAAACAGGGTTGTAAAGTCTTCATCAGTTAGGTTGAGTGGGGTCGTGCTGTCATAGTTTATGGCGCCTCCATTCCTGATGGTAGGCAGGTCAACTTCGGTACAAAACGTCTTCATGTCCACATCAGCTTCGCTGTCTGATGTTGCAATTGGTATATCATCTAGATCTTCGTCATCTATTCCGACTTCCGGAATCAGCATCGGACTAGATGGCGGAAGTGGAGACGAAGGTGGAAGCCCTGCCCAATGTTGTTTGACTTCCTCGCGTTCTGTGACGTCTTCGTCTTCTACTTTCGCTGCAGCGGAAGGTTGTAGGTCATCAGGGATGGGATCGGCGCTAACAATATGCAAACTAGGCGAACAGCCAAGTTCATCTAAATCCCTTTCTAACGTTTTATCCATGACTAGTCCGACTCCCAAATTTGCATCGCCAGTAGAGGTGTTGGGAGAGTCCTCGTTTGCAGTCGAAGCTTCTTCTACCGTTAGTGGGGCCAGCAATTTCCTCTGTTTCTTTCGGTTTGTGAGTGGTGAAGTGAGAATCGAGGTTGGCACTGTAGAGGAACGTGATGCAGAGGGACTGTCAAAAAGGCTACTACCGCTTTCCATGGGCGTAAATAGAGATTCGTTCGCCCCTGGAGGAGATGCGTGGCGACTTTTCGACGGAGTCTTCGGGGTTTTGGGAATGCAGACAGGAGACAATGAAGTGGGAGAAGTTAGCAGTGGAAAGGCAACTACAGGTCCATTCCTGCTTGCGACAACAGAACCTTGTGGAGAATGTTCTTTACGTGCTGTTTGTGTCGCATCTAATATTATGGCCGAAGAATTAGCACTTTTGCTAACAAGCTTTCTTCGCGTGGTTTTTCGCTCTTGTTTGCGACGAACCTCGGCATGTTTTAGTGCGCGTTGTGCATCTTCTGATAGTCTTGGACGTGTTGCGGTGTTTGTCTTCGCCCATTCCGGAACGACGTATTTCTTACGAGTCTCTTTCTGTGCACGGATTGGCGATGATGCACATATTTTTAAGCGATGATCTGGAGAGTCCGGCTTCAGACTGCGAGAGTTAAGAGACCCAGGACCTGGGACGTGTCTATTGAGATCAGTTCCCGACTTCCCGCGGACGGGCGAGGTCCATGGTTCCAAAGGTGTCCGGTAATAGTTGGAAGGTTGTTCCGCTCGAGGAAGACCTGAAGCAAGAACCCTCGGATAATGTCGCATGGCGTCAGATATCTGACCACGCTGAACACTTGCACTTCGAATTGCATCACGTTTCTCTGCACGTTCTCTTGCCTTGCCTTTGTCCCTTTCATCCATGAAATCGGATAGAGTCCTCTTGCGTGGTGCTGACACAGCTTGGGAGCTTCTCTGTAATGGAAGGGCTGTGCGGGGACTTGTACAGGGACTTGTATAAGGAGAATCAGATAGTTGGTTGCCCTTATCAGAAGACTTTCTCAAACTTGTAGGATTCATATTTTCTTTGTCAGTGCCTGTCAAAGGTGGCGAGGGTTGAGGGATAGCCGCTGGAACACTTGGGTCAGAAGACACAGTGGTCGGCTTCGCATAGACTGCCAAAAGCTGTCGGAGAGCAGCCACGAGAGGCGTGTTTGCATCATTATGACTCGGTGAGCTGCCTTGAATTTTCGACGAGTCGATTGTACTTAAGGCCGCCAAAAGGGCTGCGTTGGGAGCAGGGGCTTTCACAGGCGAGGAGACAGAACGATGAGTAGGGATATTAGGTATGACACGGCCCTTTGTATCAGCGGGAATAGTTTGCTGGTGTTCTGTGTGATTTCGAATTAATGGGGCCATGGTAAAGGGAGGGGAAAGGGGACGTTTTTTCTTGGATGGGCAACTCGAGTGATCAACACCACCGTTCGACGATCTTGTGAAAACCGCATTCTCCGTGTCGGAACCATCAATGATGATGACGTCTTGCGAACTGTGAGTTCGAGAGGGAGGAACGGGAACTGCATTTCCTTCGAGGATTGCTTTTGGCCTGCCCTTCTTTTTCAGCGGACCAATGTACGTGTCTGCACTCAGCAATTTGTCTGATTCTGTTACCGGAGTACTTGATTGTCGGGCGATCTTCGTAGCTTTTAGTTTGCCTTTGGCACGCATGTGAATAGATGCCAAAGTTTCCCGCGTCAGATCCGTTGTAGATACCGTCCGAGTTAGACTGGACCCGTTAATAGAACCAGATGAACCCTAATATGGCGTCAACGGTGGTGGTCATTCCTTTTCAGTCGTGAACATACCGAAGAATACCGTTCGTATTGTTTGGGGTTTTCCTTGACAAATGAAGATGAAGGTCGGAATGAAGGATTCCAGGCCCTTTGGTTGATAGAAGGAGTCTTTACAAAGGGTCAACCAGTGCCTAACGGGAGACAGCATTTACGCACCTCACGAAGAGCAAAAATTACTTCAACCGCTTCTTGGCCTGTTCCCTGTTTCACTAATGTACCAGTTACGACAACACCCTCACTATCTCCTAAAGCCCATGACATCAGCCCGAGCCCTACGGCAACTCCACTTGGTTTTTGAAGAGGTGTGTCAGTGGTCGAATTGTGTGAACCAGAAATATTGACAGATGTTGGCGCGGGGCTAGACTCAAGAGGATCCAGTACATAAAGCGAAAAGTCTCGTGTGGTATCTTGAGTTAAGTCTGGACTGGAGCGGCATATTGTGTCTAAGCAGGTGCTCAGAGAGACACTAGCATAGAGGGCCGGTTTGCAAGACGTATTTCTTGCCTCATTATCTTGCGGCAGCAGCATAACTGGCACCGGCAATAACGAGCGTGCAAGGATGTATTGAGGTGAACCATTGATGGTGTAGAGAACCCGGAGGGCCATTTTCGCTGACATCCTGAGTGTTACAAGACAGGCCTCAACGAAAGTTTCAAGATCTCAAATCGCGTCGGTCACAAGTTCGCGTTGATTTCACACAGGTCACGCAAAAACAGCTTGAATTACTTACTACGTAAAGTGCATCTAAGCATACATAGTGGCTCAACTTCCAAAAATACGATCCATTACTCGAGAGTGTATCATGTTTGACAGTGCCTTGATTCCTGCAGGATCGGAGCTAATTCCAACCTCCATGACCGCAATTTTGCAAGCGTTGAGTTTGCTTGAAGAACGCGCATCTCGTATAGCACTGCTCACAATATCGTTGAATTGGGGAATGGGTTGCAGGACGAGGTTGTCGACACCAGAATTTGTTGTTCCAACACCCTTGTTTAGGCTGTGTCCAGCGTCCAAAATAGCAATCCTCTGTTCACTCATCAACCTAAAGTCAAGTCCGTACCTAAAACAGTGAGTACAACCATGAAAAGCCAGGTTGGGAAGGTCTTACTTTGAATTCCTATACACTAATCGGTACCATGCAGCCGACTTTGCAAACACATGGAGTTTGGCATCATTTCCGCAGCGTATTTTTTCTAGCTCAACGACGATGGGTAGTGTCTCCCTCAGCAAGGTGACTAGTCGGTGTAAACACTGCGCAAGCTTCCCATGCCCATATCGCAAAATATGGCGGAAGTAAGGTTCCGCTTCTTGATGAGGATTGACGAGACTGGGTAGGTCTGTGTCCATCGCGTCTTGCGCTAGTGGTAGCTTGGAGAAGACCAAATCGAAGTTCCCACCTGTTGATGAGAGCTGGTCCTCGCATGAAATAGAAATGACATAATCCTATTGGATGCGTCAGAAAAGGGACCAAAAACCACTCAGTAGGCATAGCTTTACCTGGGCATAGGTAAACTCCACTGTCTGTAGGTCAAAAGATAATAGCCGCACATCGGACCACTTGGACTCTTTGCCCATCTGCGCAACTGTTCAAGCCTATCAGAGCAGGGCACAATATGCACAGATCACATACTCGCCTTCTCTTGCAATGACAACCATTTTTGACACTCGTGCCCACTCTTCCAAGAACTCGTCAACACAGCTGTTTACATCCTCAGAAAGAAAGGACACAATGGCCTCTCTTGCATCGTATATGAGCCTTTTCGATGGGCGTATGACGGTGCTGCCCATGCCTGTCTTACCGATTGGCTGTTGCACATACTTGAGCTTGACACAGGTCACAACCCGAGCCTTTTCATGTGACCACCAGTTGAGAGGGATGACCCTAATGTTTGGCATGGCGGCCTCAGCAGCAGGAGCTCCTGATAGGATATGCTCAGATTGTACGCAGAGTGTGGGAACGGAACGGGCAAGAGACGAATGTGTGTGGGCGAATAGGTCACCAAATCTGGATGTATGTCCTGGATTAACATGCTTAAAGGGAATCTTACGTAGCTTCAGCTGCCTTTCGACAGTCATGAAGGCGACGCGGGCGCTATGGTTCAAGCAACTAAAATGGAAAGCATAATAGAAAACTATGACAAACGTACCAACAATAGTTATAAAGTTCCCTCAAGCTTCGTGAACTCAGGTCAAAGCTGATACCATGTAAGGGCAGTCACCAATGTTATAACATTCCACTTACCCAGAATCAATTTTCTCGGCCCTATGTAAGGCATCCGCTGCGCCAAAATTTAGCGTAGAATGATCGATGTACCATGTATCACGAATGCGGTCAGAATCCAGCCAGGCGATGTCTTCTAACACCATCATGACATACAAATTGCGTTCCATGGTCTTAGTGGTTATCAATGCATGTTTGAAACGTTCGTCCGTAATGACGACAACAAGATAATGGTCAGGAAATTTTGCAAGTTGGACGAAGAGTGTGCCGCGAGCCTCTGGACCGAGCTTAGCCATCTCTGCAGGAAAGTATGTGAATCTCGAAGGGAGAGAATAAATGTGAATACCCATACCGTCTTTCGGAATATTAGAATGTCGAAAACTGCGGAGCCCAAGGGAAGTTGCTTTTTGTTCCACAAAGTCGAGGATGGTCTATGGCCATGATTTAGATCAGCACCATAAGAGAAATGATAACTCTACCATTAGACGCAGCTTGACGAGCGTTTCGTCCAGTAGCATCGGATTTTCATTGACTCTGTTGGAAAAAGCCGTGAACTGAGGACCGCGACCAGTGACTGCAAGATCAGTTGTACATCTGATATTAAACTTGCCAGTTCTCGTGTCGAGGGTAATAATAACGAATTCGTCACTACACAGCTGTACCCGCAAAGCAGAAATTTTATCTGCGAATGTACAAAATGAGTGAAAACATAGGCGCTGCAGAATAATCCGGCGTTTTACCGTCTAACACCAAATCGACAACACCAGCGGGAGACAATAATTTACTACGTTGTAGTTGGTTTCGAAAACTTGTCAGGATTGCCCTTGCATGCTTTGCTATCACTGCCTGCATCATCGACTCGAAGTCAAGAATACCGGCATACTTGGTCAATTAAGTCATTAGATAAAATAAAAGCAAGCTAACGGCTGGTACCAACCAAGCACACCAAGTCCTGAGTAAGAACAACTTCGTCATCGTTAACCAGGACACCAAACGCCCCCTTTGCAACTTCCCACTGTACATCAAAGCATAAGTGTTCGACCTCGTCAGACGGTTTTAACATCCCAAGTTTCGATCTCTGTTGCAAGCGAGCGACCATATTTCGATGTGGTGCTCTTTTTCGAGATTGCATAGGAGAGTGCTTCTCGACTATTGCAATGGTTAGAGTTCCGCCAATGGGAGATATTTTTTGGGATGGCCGTCCAGACATTTGTGGAATTGGGGGTCGACTAGGAAACCAGCTAAGAATAAGTGTTCTACAATTTGTGAATGTAACGCACAGCCAATATTGTGCCTTCAAAGTTTTCCTGTCTTTCGACATCTCTATCGACAGGTATTTCGCCCAACCTAATGATCGCATGCGTTCAGCCTACAACTCGGTCAATGGAATAAAATCGAATGCGAATTGTATTCAAACCTGATACCACAGAATCTCCAGCTGATATGATAACGACATCATCTCTGTTGGCCTCAATCAGAACATCAATTTTGAAGGGTGAACCAAAGAGAGCTATACGAAGGAAATTATATAACCGAACTAGAGGTGCATCCACAACACCTTCAGACAGTTGTGGTTGAGATACAGGATCAGATAACGGATGGGGGACTGTCAAAGGAAGGTAAAGGCCAAGTCTCAAGTTGCCCTCGTCAGTAATGTATTTTTTCATGATATGGGAAGGTTTTCGGGGAAAATCTAGTCAAGTTGTCAATCCTGGCACAAGACCGAAGGGCTATTAATGCTCAACCTTGAATACGTGTAAGGTCGCCTCCAACATCGATAAAAAATTCCACATCAACCATGAACCAACTTTCTCTCTTTCCTGCTGTGTGAAGAGAAATCGAGGTTTTGAATAGCCTCTCCACAGTGAAGTGAGCTTGGCCGTTATCTGCTCGGAAGTCAGGCTGTGTTCGCAGTCTAATGCCTTTTGCTCACTGATACAATAGTCTGCCATTTCCACAGGAATGATCTCCGACATGCGAAGTCGATATCGAATAGATTCCTCAATATCCAAGAAGATTTTATCAATTTCTGTTTTTGTCAGTGGCGCTCGAGGAAATAATGTCTATGTTGTAGCTTCAGTACGTTCCTAGGTCACGAAATAGTGGAAGATGACCTTGACGCAGGTGGGCAACGCGAGGTAAGAGCCAGTAGTTAATATGTCCAAAGAGGTCAACAAATCATGATTCCGAAGCCTGAAGTGCAGATATAAATTTTGAAATGTTTAACGGCTTGTCTCGCACCTGGCTGGATCCAACGCCTCCTTGGCATGCTTCAATGCTTGCACGACATCTTGAAATTGCTCATTTTGGGTCAATAGGAATGACACAATGTTCTAGCAGTAGATGTGTAACTGTCCTCCTTCATGAAGAAACCAACTCACCATGGACTTCTGGACTGCAGGTGCGTCTCGAGACCATTTGGCAATAGCATAAAGTTTTGTAACTTGTTTCTTCGTCTTAACAACCCAATCAGCCAGCGTGCGTTTCCGAGCAGTATCCGACATGTTAGGCATGCTACAAGGAGGCTTTGTCAATGGAAATACAAATTGCGGACTAGTACATGAAGAGATTCACGTTTCGGAATGTTCCAAAAGTTCTGCATACATTGCTTGAACTACTCTCGACAATAAGTCGCCGAGGTATACTTGAGCATCCTCGACGACAGGAAGTTCTGTTTCTAGCTCTTCGAGGGGTACAAGTTCGTTCTCCATTGACTCCAAATGACCTTTTAAGACGGCAGTTTTCGACAGAGCATTGGGTTGTGCAGAAATTGCTATAGGTGCAGCATGATCCATAATGTAGAATTCAGCCAGAAAACATGCTGTCTGTACGAGCCCAATACTCGTTTTGAATCTTCTAGATGAAAGGAGAAACAAAGCACACTGAGCATCTGTTGAATGTTGATTACTTGTGGTGTAATTCATCTGGCACAAACAAATCATTGGCACTTGTTGTATTTCATGCATTGTATTGAATATCCTCTTCTGAAGTCTACGACAATATGGCAGATATCGGAGTTACGCCAGGTAAAAGTCAATCTCATAATTCAATATTGTCTTACACCCGCGCTAGAAGTTATGCTCATGTTTTACCGCCGATTATATCCTTTCAAACCCATCTTTCTTTGGTTGAACCACGAACATGTGCCCACGCGCCTTTTCACCCATAGAGAGTTTGCCTTTACCCTCCAAAATGAAGCATACCTCCGATATAATTCGTTTACCACCTGGGACGAACTCAAAAGCCAAATTTGTCAGCTGAATCCCGCCCGTTTTGAGATTGGACCCGTGTATTCTGCTCGTGTATGTGTTATTTTCACTTTGCCAGCATGTCTAAATTCGTCGTCTTGTGCTACAGCCGAGAGACAAGAAAACGCTCAGAACTGGTGCACTCCAACCACTGTTACGGGAGCTCGTCTTCGATATCGATATGACCGACTATGATCCCGTCCGAACGTGTTGTTCCAGTGCTGATATCTGCAAGAAATGTTGGGCTTTCATTTCAGCTGCCGTTAAAGTGCTGGACAAGGCTATCCGGAACGAATTCGGATATGAAAAGCTGCTTTGGGTTTACTCAGGTCGGCGTGGAATTCATTTGTGGATATCAGACAAAGAAGCGATGGAACTCACGGATGCACAAAGAAAGGCTTTGGTAGGTTGGCTCAACGTGGTGCAGATTGGGAAGGAGAGTAACAAGAAATTAAACATTCGCAATTCCGGCAAGCTTCCGCCATCATTACAGTGCGCCAATTTTCATGTCTTGTCAGCTGAACATTCTTCGAAACCTTGCTTTAAGGGAAGCCATCAATGACTTGAAAACCATCTTTCCTGACTTGATCCTGCGAGAACAGAATGTTTTTGGAACCGAGGAGGGTTACAAAGAACTATTAAAAGCTCTTCCGGATTTGAATGTGGTTGCTTCATTGCAGTCAAAGTGGGAAGATGATCCTTGTAGCTCTTCTGAAGCAAAATGGATGGATTTACTTCGGCATTCAAGTTCGAACCAAGTTGGTCAAAAATATACTCTTTCTGGTGACTGAACTGACATATGTTCAGAACATCAAGAATGCCCTCGAAGACATAATCTTGCTATATACATACCCTCGTCTAGACGCTGAAGTCTCTAAACTTCGCCATCATCTTTTGAAAGCACCCTTTTGCGTGCATCCTAAAACTGGCAGAGTTTGTGTTCCTGTTGATCCCGCTTTAATCGATGCTTTTGACCCCGCGACTGTTCCGACTGTTGGACAACTCCTTCGAGAATTAGACGTAGCAGCAAGCCAGAACACAGGTGATAGTAGTGTCCCAGGTCTGTGGTGTAATCTTTATTCTCGTAATTCTTTCTTCTACTTTTGCCATGCAGACTGGGAAAGGACGTCTTTGAGACCTTACGTCAACTTTCTGGATCAACATGTCCAGCATATCTTGAATGAAGCAAGGCAAGCGAAGCTCAAGTCTGGTCAGCATTTTACTCAAATATTAAGATATTACAACTGAAGTTTATTAGGAGATATATCTTGGTAGTTTCTTTGGAGAATGTACCAAGGAGCTGATCTAAGTAGTATTCAATCTGACCAGTAATAGAATTTTTTTTCGGTGAATAACATGACATCCGGGACACTAAATGAAGAAAAGACTTAAGAAATCATCATCCTGTTGTAACTTCAAGCTTCCTCCCCCATTTCTGTTTCCAACCATTGAATGGCAACTTCATTAGTAAGCGGACGACTCTTGATGACCTCAAGAACTCGGCGACCGATCATTTCCGCACATTCCTCCGCCCTGCTGAAACCGCTTAGACAACCCTTACGGTATTCATCTTCAGAAATGTCCAACAGAGTAACAATTGACGGTACACCCACTCCGGCCAAGGAAAGAACGACAGGAAGGCTGACAAGGAAGGGGACATCCTTGGTCAGCTGGCTGAGTTCTTCGCCGGAAACTTGGGAGCCAGGTTTCACGGCCTGAAGGAGATCAGGTAAAGTCCTCAACCCTTCGAAGGCTTCATGAACCGCCTCTTGGGCCTGTCCACCACTGGGTCTTGGCAGTTCAACAAGGAGATCATACAGAATCCTGCAATCTTGGGCGGGTGTAGCATAAGTAACGACTAAAGGAGGTGACGCCGGACGAGATGGGGGTAACTTGATCGAAAAGCGACTGGGTGGCGGCGTAACGGGAGGAGTCCCAGCAGGAGTAGAACCGCGACCTTTTTTGAAGGAGGAGTCCGGCAACAACGGCGAAAGGTGTTTCATATCGATTCGATGGGATATGGCCACCAAGGCCTTCCAAAGGACAGAAATCAACAAACTGGCCAGTATAGAATGGGAGATGTAGGATGTTGTGCAGGTCATCAAGGCTTTCGCGTAAAGAGGCATTAAAGTTTGCAATGCCGTAACCGACTGGTGGTGGATAAACGTGGACTTGCTGCCAGGAACGACCTTAACAGGAGGCGACGTGTTGGGACTTTCCAAAGCTTCCACTAGAGGAATTAATTCTGTGCGAATCGAACCAATAAGCGGATTTATAACCCGTTTGATGAGAGAGATCAATCCATCTCTGATGGATTTCAGACACTCATTACGATTATAAACCTCAGATACGTGAACCATCTCATCAAAAATCCCTAAAAGTTCTTCACAGAATTTGGAAACGGAAAGGGCATGCGACTGAACTGGATTGGGAAACGAGAATTGGTTCGAAATTGTAGGAACCTTTAGGAACGACTGAGATGCCAATAGGGGCAGAAGCAGACCGGACAAGTTCGTCAACAAGACGGAAAGAGGTTTCTGAAGAGATCGCAAAACAGCTCGGTGAAGATGAGGATTATCTTGAACGGCTTTCAGTTCCCTGTGCAAGTAATTAGATTGGTAGTATAAACATAAGTCAGTAACTCACGATAAAATAACATTGCCGAGAGTAAGACCACGTCCAGCAGGAAGTGGTTTCTTTCCAGAAACTAACTCAGGAGAAGTGGCGGGCCCTACGGGCTGAACCAGTGCCTTTGTAACCGCTTCGCTCAACTTCAAACCAAGAGTTTCCAGATATGATGCATCTTGGATAACAGGGCCGGGATTTGAGACCACTGCGGGCGGCGACGAAGGTTGGCGCATAAAGCCGCCCAGTGATAATTTGGCAAGAGATCGAGTGCCTCGATCAGCACTCGGACTCAACTCTGACCGGGTAGGGACAGGCGCCGGAGGCGCTGGTGATGCAGGACGGAAGAGGGTAGGAGATTTGAGGACGTTCATCGCGACAAAAGATTATGAATTTAATGGTTGACGGACGCTGGTTCCCGTAAAATTTTCAAATAGCGGTGTCTTTTAATTGACGGAAAAATGGGTAAATTTTATGGAAGACAGATTCCAAAGCGCAATTTATCCCATGGATTGTTGAAAAGTCTAGAAAGAAGGAATCTCTAGGGCGGGCGGTCTGTGTCGACGACCGAGAAAGCAAGCGGTCCGAACAGAGTGTTGTTAACCTGGTGTGTCAATCTGTAATATCATTATTAAGATTGTACTAAAACACTGATCATAGTAGCCTTACCGAGGAAGGGGAAGAATCATAAGTTGGTGGGTAGCAGGAAGCTCGGGCTTGGAGAGCAAGAAACAGTCCAAATCGCCTTTTCAACTTACCCTGAAATTAGGTAAGCATCCATTTCCCACGACCTAAAATTGATTCAAATTACCTGTACTATCAATCCCTGTTGAGGATCCGTTGAACCTTCGTACCAAGTAACTCATCGGAACATCGCAACCTCCATAGGCAGGAAGAGTCCTCTGATTCTTGAAGCCGCAAGGCTGCTTTAATACCATACTTATTGTCATGACTTGATAAGATCAGGAAATCGACTTCGCCTTGTTCGCAGTTGAGCAATACAATACAGAGTCCAAAAATGTAAGTGCAGACCTTGAAATGTCTGAAGGCTAGCAAGAATAGTCTTCAATTGTAGACCGTGCGTAAACTGCTTGAGGAGCATGGTTATTTCGGTAATCGAATTCTTACTCCAACCTCTCATATCATAATGGCCTTCCAACGCCGTCCAAATGTTTTTGAAGCTGGTCATCTCCTCGGTTCCAACAAGGGAACCAATCTGAACAGCCGCCTCAGGCGAAAGGTGATCCACCCGTGAGATCTTTCATTGAGACAATTTTCCCGTTTGTCATTGACTGAGGCTAGAGCTGGACAAAAATAGAAGCCTACCTGCAAATCTATAAGTGGAGGCCCTAATGATGTAGTCACGATCGAGTTCGCTTCTCCAAGCCCGACGTCAAATCTGACTCACCTGTCGTAATTGTGGGGGAGCCGGGTTGTGATGAGATACCGCTCGAAACAGGAAGGACTTTCGGAAGACTTTCAGTGGCTGCAATACTCTTCAACGAGCACCAAGCTAATGGGGACGACGTTACATACTTGTAGTGGAAGATCTGCCATGAACTGAACCCTAAAGAGCTGTAGATCTCATTGCATCAGACGACAATTGAGACCTACCGATGCCGATGCCGATTGCAGTGAAATCTGAACCAGCCCTTCTTTCTTTTGTGAATATGCAACGAACTGGATGCAACGCTGAAATACGGCGATCATCACTAAGAACATTTCAGGGATTGAAAACGTACAGCCCGAACAGATTGCGGCCCAGTTTTAGACATCTCTTCAACGACCTTCAAAATTTCTGGAGTAATCCTATTGCAATGGGCACTAACGTGCAACATCGCGACTAGTAAAGGTTCTTGGACTATGACTGCAAATAATGTTGAATTAAAAAATGTCATGCGCAGTGGATGTGAAAAGATTGACTAGAACAAGTGTTTAGTCTGCGTGCCATTCCCTCTAAAATATCCTCTGGAGTAAAGGAGAGGAATCCAAGAAACTCTCTTGTCAAAGCGGACGAGATTACAAGAGCCGTTGGACTTAAAGGTGCATCTGGTTCAATGAGTGCCTGAACAAAGTGGGAAATGGCCGATTTCTTGAAACCAATGTGCTCTAAGGGAAATGGGTTGAAAAAAAAATCAGGAAACTAATGACGTACGAGATGTTTGAACGTCTGTGAGGACCCTCTCAACAAAATTTCTGGATACTCGCAGCTTGCTCGCTGCCTTGTCTGCATTTTCGGCCAATTCAAGAACGTGTGCGGCATATTTTCCGCCATCTCCGTCGTGGCGGATGAGGATGATGTCGAGCAGAGTACCAATATCTTTGGAGTTCATTGTCCCCTTCGCAGATATTTGCGACAAGAGTAACAGTTGCATATCCAGCAGCGAAGAATCAACTTTTCCGACCACGCGTATGGTCTACAGGTGCATGAAGCCTGAATCATTCGGACCCGATCAACACTTACCTTCCTAGAGATCTGTTGGTCTTGCGAATGCAGTTGTTGCAAAATTCGCTCAAAGTCTTCTGGGTGCAGCACGGGGGGGCGTTTCGCCTCGATCCCTGCCCAATTCTTAGGGTCTACACATTCCAGACAAGACATGAAAAGATAGATGTCGTTGATTATACCCGATGTTAGGAAATGTTTAATGGAATGAATGCAAGAAAACGAAGTCACTTCTTCTGCTGATGCAATTGTGTCTGCATCAAGCTGGCGTAGAGTCTGGAAGGCTTCCAATATCACAGCCCTTGATAACAGCTTGCTCTCGGTTGGATGCGAGTACTTCTGAATTATCTCGTACAGCAGAGAAACAGTGGAACTTGCCAACCTAAAGCTGTACATAAGACACTTATACCGTCCATAAGAGAAGAACCGACCCAAGAGTTCGAATTGCTTTCAGACAACGGAGGATCAGACCTGTATTTGCGCCGTTGTTGAATCGTGTTTTCAAGATTTCATTTGTCTTATTTGTTGCTCTTGAGTGTGTGAAAGCGTCCTAAAGAATGTCTTAGTTTCAAATCACAAAGACATTACAGAGACAGACCTGAGGTGGATAATCACTCAACAAGGCGAAGGTAACATTTGCCACAGAATCATCGTCGTTATCTAGCTGGTCTATCATTGTCTTTTGAATGCGGTCAAATAGAGCAGGTTCGCATTCCGACAAGGCTCGTAAGGCAAACACGGCTCTTTTCTTCACGTGTGGGCTGTACAAATACATTGAGGACCACCTTTTCAGCGCAGCAACTTGGAATACTTACTTGCAGTGTGATGAAAGGTCATACAACAGGGGTTGTGCAATTGGCACGACGGTTGTACTTGGAGAAACGATCACACTGTCTAATGCCATGCAAATTCGTGCAATGCTTTTGCTCTCTAAATCCTGAATCCTGTTCTAAGTAAGAATAGAAATATTGTTAGATAAAATTGACCTTGCGCAGTGTGTTTACCAGCATTAGACGAAGGTCATGGTCCATCGGTATCATTTCTGAACAGAAAAGATAACCTGTGGACAAAAACTTGAATTCCGCAAGCAAGAACCAAACCTACTGACCACAGACCTATACGCCTATCCTCAATAGTTTGTCCAGCCTCTGCAAGATTAATGGCATGACGGAAAGCAAATCCAAAGGCGCCTCTAGGAAGGTACCCAGGTGACACTGACGTCGCACAGTATAACAATATGAGAAGGCATTCTTTACATCTGTCCTAAACAACATTTAGCCACTAACTTATACTGAAAAGACCATTCATAACCAACCATTGAAACCCCAAGATGAAGTTTATTCTGCACTGCTTTAATTTCAAGGAAAATATGTTGGTCCGCAGTTGGGACGTCCTTTGCTGTCTCAACCCTTCGAACAATCGCATAGTGTGATCTGCTGGTTGCACCAGAAGAGTGAAATGGGACATCTAAAATGTTCATTACCCCAGGTGTTTACTAATGGGAAGAGGCCACGGAAATGGGTTGCAAAGATTTCTGTAATAGTCTTTGTCGGTCGCAAAACGAGTTGCATGTGTGACGAGTAACAGTCTTGACAGTAATTACATAAATATTCAATACGTCACACTGATGCAGGTCCAACGCATCTCCTCTAGGCTCACAAGAAATTGGGACCTTCATTACCTTCTTGCCTACCAAGTCTGTCACTTATGGGAAATAAGAGGTATGCAGTGTTATTGAAGGAAGTGAAACAATGAACTTTTATGAAGTGACAGTCCAGACACGAAGAACATTGTCGGTGAATCCAGCAAATAATGTTTGACCATCCCCTGACCAAGCGATTGAAACGCATTCAGGTTGCCTGGCGTCCTCGCGAACATCAGTGTAGGCGGGTTTGAGCTCATCGACAATGGATCTGAGATAGGGAAGTTTATAAAGGAGACGCAGTCGACAATATATTGAACTTACTTGCTCTCGAGATCAAATATTTTAACACAGCTGGCAGTGGCTGCGCAAAGCCAGTATCGATTGGGAGAGAATACAAGTGCATTCACAATGTTTCCGGCCTCCAGGGAGTAGAGATGTTTCCCCTCGTTCAGATCCCAAAGCATGGTGATCCCATCCTTGCCGCCAGAAGCAGCCAGTGAACCATCAGGAGATACTGCGATGGTATTAATATAACCAGTGTGACCATAGTGGTTAGTCTTCAGCTTGAACTTAGACAGTTCCCAGACCTATTTAAAAATTAGTAATTCTCCAGAGCTGAGGTACAATGCGTCAGAGATCTTGGTGGAAAATTTGTCTCACAGAGCACAAGCTCTCTGAAGTAGCAAATATATAGAGAGTAACATCACACGCCAAAAAATAAATGTGGTAACGCAAAGGAAGGGTAACTCACCTTCACAACCTTGTCCCATCCACACGATACGATGACAGGGTTCATGACATTTGGACTAAATCTTACGCATGACACCCTATTACTATGGAATAAACAACGTTTTCGAGCATTTCAGATCACGGCGACGCACCACTCTGTGTGACCATCATCTTTAATATCAAACTTGCATTCACCAAGCGTGTTCCAGAGTTTGATGGATCTATCCCTGGAACCAGATACAATTTGTCGGTTGTCTGCACTGAAGCTAACGGAGAGGACGTCAGCGGTATGACCAACGAAGCGACGGGTGGTCAATCCCGTGTTGAGGTCCCAGAGACGGAGGGTGTGGTCCCACGACGACGAGAGGGCGAATTGACCATCGGATGAGATTACAACGTCGGAAACAAAATGATTGTGGCCATGTAGAATTCGCTTTGGATACCCGTAAGAATCTTCGTCACGAGTCAATTGCCAAACGATGATTGTCTTGTCTATTCGGACGTTAGTTGGTCCAAACCTAGATACACAAAGCAACTGTACCCCTTGAAGCAGTCAGTATCATGTCAGGATTTTCGGAAGAGGTGGCAATGGCGGTGACCCATCCCTTGTGGCCTTCTAAGGCACCGAGAAATCTAAGAGATTCTGTCATATTGATGTTGTGAGATGGATGTTGGCGAATTGCAAGACCAAAGTGTGAAGCAACGTCACGCATCAGCCACTGTGACCAAACTGTATAGTTTATTCAAATTTCAATTTCAAATTATTGAAATTCATAAACAGTTCTTTAAATTAATATCTAATAATAATTATCTAATAATAATTATAACGAATGACGTCACTCTTTAGGTTATTTTTTTCTTTTTTAATTTCCTGGCCTTCTGCTTTTTTGCAGCGGCCACCATCTCTCCTCCCATCTCTTCATCGCTCGATGTTGTCGACGCCTTCCTTTTGCCAGATCGTTGAAATCTGGAAGTGGATTCCATCTCAGAAACACCGTCAGGTTCCAGATTTGAAATCCTTCCTTGCAAAGGACTTGACTGGAACTGCTGTTTTGAAGACAATATAGGGCAGGTTTCCATAGAGTCCTGAGTCGTGTCTGAAGCTTGTGCGACCAAAATTTTGGGATCGATGCCGTGCCTCAACTGCGCGAAACTGTCAAGTGAAAGCTCGCTCTCCAACTCTAGCCGTGTTTCTCTCCAGTCGCGGATGAATATGTTTTCCGACAGACCATCCTCAAATCCGCGGGAGTAACTCTCCAATCTATTGAGATATTTGGATGTGAGGGTCGTAACAGTGTCGCCTGTGTGTCTTGCGCCGAAGTTTTCGAGAGATATTGAGCCCGCGTTCTTGACTAGATGCGCAGTGCGACCGCGGATCCTCTCTTCTCGCTCGCCTTCCCTCGAATCCGAAGGTTCACCAATATTTTCAATCCATTCCCAGGGTTTATTGCAAACTGGTTGTTGAAAGACAACCTGTCCAGTTGAGTCACGGTGGCTGTGAATCAGATTTGTTACGAGAGATTCAGAAGGAAGATCGTTTAGGAGAGTTAATATTTGTTTCCGGTATTCTGGAGGCACGTCCCTTGTAATGGCGTCGGCGGAAATATTGGGATAGTACTTATATGGGTCAAAGTTTAGTTTGGGGTCATGGGGCATTTCTAGTGACAGGAAGTATTAAGCAAAGTTCATCAGATATATGCGTGTCATCCTTACCGTCGACAATAACAAGCAGGGTGTCAAGTAAAACGGGATATAAATTAAGGTCTACACTGTCTGAACTAGCACAACGCTGTGAATTACATGAGAGCAAGTCACTGAAAGATCGTAGCAAACTGACCAAAAGAAGATTAACAATAATGTCTAATAAATTTGCCGATAGTTGCTGTAAGCCCGGAGACCAAGCAGTCTTGAAGTTTAGAATAAATTGAAGCAATCGAGCCAAGATAAGAGCCTCTTTCCAACGAAGATTGTCGCAGTTGACTAACAGCGTAAATTTGTCAAAAATGGCCTGCATGAATTGTTGATGGATGGGAGGATCCACGGCGGGAATTGAGCTCGGGGCAGTTCTGAATGGCTCCGAAACACGAACAAGGACACGAAGCAACCCTCCAACTTGTTGCAAGCACTCGATATCAATGGTATGTTGGGATAAAATTTCGGACATGCACTGCAAACCATTATTTATAAACTATTAATTCGTTAGTTCGTTGCAAATGACATAACTGACGAATTCGGACCTTAGAGGCAACATTGAAGTCGGCACCACAAACCATCTCGCTAACGTAATAGGCTTCGTCAGCCGTTTTTATGTGGCGTAAGAGGATCGACAATAATTTATTGAGATTCATTGATGCGGCATCTGCCATCGAAAGTTGGCGGAGTGCACGACCGAGTTGTTTTACGTACAGCTGCATTTGTATTGTCGTAGCTGCTATTTTCCACGGACTCAAGAGGGATTTCGCATCGGGCCAGTCGTATATGCTTATATCTGCTTGTAATTAATTATCACCTAAAGTAATTTGTCTGGAATGCTCACCGTCACTTGAATCGTAGAGTATGATCTTCAAGCCAGCAATCTCGCGTCTGCTGAGGTCCTCGGAATATGTCCCTTGATCCATAAAGAATGGTGAGTTTTCAAATGCATCTCGGATGATGTCGAGGTTACGGTACGCTCCCTGACGGAAACCCGGATCCTGACAAAGGCAACAACGTAGATTTGTGCATTCAAGTCGAAGATCTTCAAAAATTTTTGCATTGTTCTCAAGGGAAATTAACGCAGGGAGGTTGGAAATGAGTAACGGAAAATGAGGTTCCTCGAAAACGTCTTGTCTCCTCGTTCGCAGGCATTGCACCTCGATGAAGTCGGTCGGGGGCAACACACGATCTCGGCCATCTTCTCTCAGCAATAAATCGAAACAAAGGCTGTTCGCAGCGGCCAGGTAAGGTTCTACCACATTGTCCGTGGCCCCCATATGCCACGCAGGATATACTAAGCCCTCTAAAATGGTTACCGTCTTCAGCCCGCCATTAACAGCCAGGTAGAGGAGTACAGCCGTGAATATCTCCCATGTATCGATTCCAAAGCCAACAACTACAGCATTTCCTGTACCATGGAACCATCGTAACACATCGGCGTCGAGCCCATTTGGGAGATTCTGATCTACTTTCCAGAGGAAGGTCGCATAACGTAATGCACATGCAAGCCTCGCGTTGCTGTCTTCAATTATGTTCGGGATTTGTAGAAGGCTGGTCACTGTGTTATCCCAAACCTTTAGACCCCAATCGTGTGATGTCCGATATTTCATCCAAAGGTTATTGGCCAAAATCGATGCAGCATTTTCATCCAGATCTCCAACCGAAAGCAGGATCTCGGGTAACACGTCTGGAACAACATCAGGGCAGGCAACAATCGGTTGCAAAGCCTATAAAAAATTGGCTTTAATAACAAAATAACCAGAGAAAATATAAATCTACCGCTGTAAAAGCCCCGATATCTGCAACAAGTTTGTCTCGAGACGAGGCACTAAGATAACGGCCACTGTCAAATTTCATTAAGAGCATCGACAATGACCGAGACGGTATGCCACGTAATTTCCAAGCTAAATGAGCAGCTTCAAGCGCAGCTACTATCATCGGCATCATGTCCATGCAAGTCCATACAGTCCCATAACGGCAGAAGGTACCGACTAAAGCGTTCATGGAGCTTATATCGTTACAATGCCCCACCATGTAAAGTGTAAGCTGTCCAACGTTGTTTCTGCAGTCAGTTGCGTTGTTAGACGAACTCGAACCCACTTACATCAAGAAGTGAATGGAAGCATTTTGTATGTGCCATGAGTTCTACCGATATCAAGAATGTGCGAAGCAGACGCTCAAAATGACTATGTTGCCTAGAAATAATTCGAACGAGCAATATTCAGGTGCGCGATTACGAGAGGGAGGTAAAGATATACTTTGTCAAGCTCTTCTTGAAATAAGGAACCAACCAGTTTTGAAACGTCCTAACTTGTTCGTAGCGACTTGCCTTTGTTAGCGTTCGACACGAATCAAGAAGGCTAGATGCAGATACCCAATCGCCCTGGGAGCCAGCTGGAATACTTGTAGCGAGAAATTTACATATAGATTACAAGACGTACTTTCAAACAGTTCAGGAAGTAGTGAGCGAACTTCGCTACGAATTGCCCGTTCAACTTTTTCTTCGGGATTCTCGCGAGAACGTGGGCCGTGTAAAACGACCCGTCGTTGATTAATCAACGACGTAGTCGCATTGGATAAAGGAATCCATGCAAGGAACAACCGATGACGGGAGGCATCTTCCTAGAGATATAGAAACACGCATAAGTACCAAATGTCATCCAAGATCGTGTACATACATCATTCACACATAAACCTGGTTCAGCGCGAGTGACCAATCTCTGAATATAACTTGAATACGAAAATGTCTCGTCTCTGACAAGGTTCTCAAAAAGGAGAGCTACATTTCCAATGTTTCTGAGCTCTCCTGCCGCCTCTGCTGAATCAAGCCAATCAAAGAGTTGGTCGTGTAGAAAGTTCCTGGGAGTGGTCGTATCCCGCCTATTTGCACGATCACAAGCCCTATTTCTCCAGAGTCGGACGAGTGTGGCAGCAGCGAATGGCCGGTGATCCCCATATTGTAAAGGTGTAACGCTCCAAGTCAAAAGTACATCCAATTTCACCTTGAAGTCGGAGAGGTTCTGAGTATCTTGATCAAAATAAGCAACAGAGCTCATGTCTGTGTCACTTGAAATGGAATTTAGAAGCTGTGATAGGTCAAAAAAATATGCCTAGATGACGATCCGCCTCAATTTCTTACCTTTACATAGGATACTGCTGTAACAAGTTGAGCAGAACATTCAGCAGTCAGATCTTTGAACATCATTGCTTCGTTTCTCCCCTTTATATCCTGGAAATTCTCTGCTAGATGATGCCTCAACTCTCTGAAATTTTGCTCGATACACCGATCATTGAGTGTTGGTGAACCAAGTAGAACTTCCTCAAGAAGCGTGCAATGTGCACACCATAATTTAGGGCTCACAAAGGTGTCAGGAAGTGCATGACAAATACGCTTTTCCTCACTTAGCTTCCTGCTTTCCGGCGATAACAAGAACATACCTTAAGAATGGCCTTCATCAGGGACTCCGTGTCGCAGAGAATTTCGTTGGCGCAAGACATACGAATCTGCATCATTGTCAATATCGAACAGGGGCAAATGTATAAACAAACCTCAAGTAATTTTGCCAGACATGATTCTGCAAGTGGTCTGGTTAGAGCTCGGCTTGCCAGCATATCCCCAAGATATTCGTCAACTAGACGAATAACAAAACCAGCTTGAGCCAGATTACAGTTCATCATTTGATTAACCAGCCAGGTTAAGAACGTTCGGTGATCAACAAGGTCCTCAGCATAGAAAGTCCGCAATAGCTGAAGGCTATGACACAGGGAGAAAAAAATAAATTTAGAACTACTCAAGAAGGCGAAGCAAAGACATTACCAGTACGAAAATCGTGACATCCACCTTTCACGACTATCAGCATCGGCGAGAACCCCTTTAAAAATTTGTTTGATGTTTAAACCTAGACGGGGCGCACTTGGTAGGGTGATCTCTCCCATTTGCTTTCGCATGTACGTCGTCAAGAGTATGGCCATGTCCACGCTGTAATGAGTCGGCACATAATTTGGTTTGTTCCGTAAACCAGCCTGTCCGAAAATAAGTGGGTTATTTTTCATTGGACTTCACTCACCGTCTCATTGGCGCCAAAGACGCGGAGAAACCATACAGCTCGTGAGATAGCAACGTTGTTTGAATATAGAAGCTCTAACAAGTCGTGACCCTTGGCACCATGGGGAACACTCTTGCCAAGCTTGTGCAAAGGTACATCGGGGTTTGCCAAGTCCATAAACCAAGTCTGCCGTTTAGCATCATTTAAAGTCACCCTTGTCGGAATCTTGAAAGTGGATTGTCTATAATTCATCCAATCTTAGATGGCAAGCATAATGATGTTAAATGACAATGGCTACACACGGGATAGCGAGGATCTGATCAGTGCGACGCATGAAGATATCGTTCATGATTCCTTCTAGGACAGAGAGACTGTCAGGATTGTTCGTAAATTTTTCATTTATCATTTTATTGTAGCTGAAGTATTCCACCTGTGAAAAGAAGATGATTATGTTTGAAGGACAAAAATCAAACCTCCTTCTACTTACCGAGATTGGTGGCCTGTATTGCAGTCCATCCTGTACATTGATCGAGGTAAGGATGTCTTCGTCTTGGTTAGGGCGAGGAGGATGAAAGCCAGGATAACCTAAAACAAAAGACCAGTTAATTGAAGCTGAGTGAGATTGCATCGATACGTACCTAGGTCTCCGGTATGGTGAACTTTCGGCAGCCAAGCAGGTGGATGAGGTTCATAGAAAGGCAGCTCAGCAGCCTGCTTCTCATCTTTCTTTTCACGCATTGCAAGAGCAAAGACCCAAAATTAAATCATATGGTTTCCACCTTGATATGGGTTGGAACAGGACTGTTGCTGGCTTTGCGGAGCAAAAGGGTTTACAATTATGTATGGTAATTTTGGCGACGTCCTAACAAGCAAACAGATGGAAACAGCCTACATCAAATTATTGACAAAGACAAGACAAAGATTGGAAATAATAAGCATTGTACGTATAACAAGGTACCAGAAATTTTTTCTATGGTTGTGTGATTAAGTGTCATAAACAACGCGTGCACTGACCCAGGGGTATGGATAATTGTGTTGGTAGAAGTTCCTAACGGACCGTCGATCAGAAAGACGTGGTATCGTTGCATAAGATGCGCCAAGCTATTGGAGTTGCAATGAGGGATTTATGCGACAAACAATGTTAGAAAAGCATACAGCGACATGGTGTTTAGAGTCGAAGAAGTCTTCAGAATAGCCAATGAAGAGTTCGGTAGGAACGAAGCCTTCATGCTTGTCAAAGACAGTGCTCGTCCATTCCCAAACTCCACCGTTTGATCCCTTGCCACAATGAGCATCCATACCCATAGTTCCGCTGGGCGTGAATTCAGCAAGTTGTAAATGTCGATGACAAAACGTCATAATTACGTACGGAACAGGATGCCAGTTTCGAAAACCGATATTGTCTCCCCCTTCATAGCCAACGCCATATAAGTCCAAGAACAGTCTGAGTTCAGGCTCAGAAGGTATGCGACCACCTTTCCAATCAGCGTAACGAGCAAGATTGTCGTAAGAAGTCAACACGGGCCAATTTTCTGCAACCTCCATCTGCACAGGACCATACAATGTTCGAACCTATTGAAATGCGTATCAGATCTGTCAGAGTTGGCTTAAAAACACTTCACTTGCCTTAACCTCTCCCCCGTCTAAAACCCAGCTCGCAAGTGGCGCCACAGAATGCTTCATCTCGTGCCAAAATTTCAAAAATTCACCATTGGTCACACATCTCCACTCAGCTCTGAAAGGTCCCACTTCCACTGACCGCGCTGGGCTTTCATTGTCCCAACCAAATGTATGACCTATAACATCCAAATTTGGTATTCCATCCCTTAGCCAATCATCCGCCTCAGAGTCATCATGACCAAGAGTAATGGAGGTGGATGCAATAAACACAGTCGTAGATGATGGGGTTGGGATGGATGACCATTGTAAGGCCAGGGCAGTCCACGGCGGAGGAGTAAAGTCTGGTGGAGGGATTGTACCGTTTCCTCCTCTTTGGATGAGCATATATAAGAGCGTCTATCGTCGCAAGTCAGTCGGGGTGTAGAAGTTGATAACCTTCAAAAATTGGTACCGACCTCAACATGGAAACCCTCGTGTTCGTGTGTCATTACTAGCATCCGGGCGATGTTCTTCGTCAATGTTCGTTTGCCAGACGATAGATCTTCGTAGAGCGCCAGAAGTCGTTGTCGTACTCTATCACGAAACTCAATGATGCTCTCAAGGGTTGGCCAGTCTTCGTCGTTCTCGGGGACATCGGAGTGATTGTGGCAGTGATTCGGATCGTCGACATGCGGATCGATGCCTCTCTGGTAAATTGTTCAGAAATGGTTGACCATACGCAGAACATGAGAGTACCTCAAAGATATTCCGAAATTGTCTCGGTTCCGTCGGGTTGCTACCAGTGGCCTTGCAAATTAAGATATCCAAAAAACTGTCATCAGGACACCACTAAATCAGCTGATGATAATAATTTTTTTAAACAAAAAATTCCATACACCGGGATATGACCTATGTAAAAGATGCATTTATGGCGCAGGTCAATAGGTTTTTGAAGCAACATTGATTGCGGGATCATCTTAAGCGTGATGAAATCCCAATTTGCCCAAAGATTCT
Organism: Inosperma sp. D86; assembly: GCA_026262225.1. Lineage (NCBI taxonomy): Eukaryota > Fungi > Basidiomycota > Agaricomycetes > Agaricales > Inocybaceae > Inosperma > Inosperma sp. D86. The sequence continues at coordinate 54,214 of JAIUJM010000007.1, forward strand.
TCCATTCTTCTACAGTGGGAATATTTCCCTTGGCACCATCCTCAGATGGAACTAAGCTGTGGGGAACAGTAAGTGAAAGCGGAAGGTGCGTGAAGGCTGGCTTCTCAAGGATATAGAGGATGAAATCGTTGGAAAGGGGTAGAGTGAGTATCGCCCGCAAGCGAGCGGTAGCGATCAGCACCTGTTGAGGTGCATGAAAGAATTCAGTAAGAAATTGAGACCGAAGCTGCTCATATACATCAAAATCGTCCAGGGAAGGCAGATCAAACTTACAGTCAGAAATTCAGATTCAGGTTTATATGATAAGGAAATCTTATAGAATATGGCAGGATTTTGCAATTGCTGCTCTTCCCATGTCACTATGGAGGCGCCGGGAGGGTTGGTAATTGACTTTCCAATAATAAGCCCGATACGATTGCAGATGGAGTGGGTCTCAAAGAGGATTTGGATGACGGGGCAGGAAAGCGAGGAAGCCGAGATGGCCACATAAATTGAAGGAAGATACGAATGAACGAAAGGACTTAAAGGTGTAGTTGCACGGGTGTCTGGCGAACTAATCCTCGAAGAAGCAGAGGAAGGAGGGGAGACGTCTTGGATGTCCATTTCACAGAGATGAGAGATATCGCACAGCGGGGTAGCAACAAGACGGATTTTATAGTGGTTTTAGAGGTAAAATTACACACAATAGTATCAAGCGAGTATCACGCGCCCCATAACATGATCCGACAATGTCCATCCTGGAAATACCATGTCCCCAAAATTTCGCACATCGTGTCCACCAATGAGAACAGGCGAACAGGCAAGCACGACCAAAGTGTCAGGGGGTTAATCGCCATAACTGGAAAGGTAAGATTTGATGCAGATAAGCAGGTCATAGAACAGGGTAGCGACGGTATACTTCATCTGCAGCTGGAAAGGATGGAATATGAAAAAAAGAGCGAAAGGTGGTGGTTGAAACCATTCATCTTTTACGACGGTGCAGATATATGTACTCTCACTTCAAACCCCGACGATGGTGTGCTATTGCGTGATTGAATCACGTGAACAGACGAATTGAACAGCTCAACGGATTGTATACAAAATGCTATATAGTCTATATAAGAATGCTCATCATGTGAGTTTTAAATACCAGAACTTCGGGCGAAGAAAATCAGAAACCGCAATGACAACAAGAGATGAACAGAAATAAAACAAGTTCCAGATTCCGGCTATCGGTCAAGACACCACAATTCAAGTTTTCCTTCTTGTTTACCCTTTGCAAGTCCGCGTGCGGTTACAACGGCCATTTCGAAGTCTGACTCATCGCGTAATGTGATCTTGCCGCCATCTTCATCTGTGAACTTGACGTCGAGTTTACCGACTTGCCTCTGGAATTTGGCACAAACTTTCTGCATGAAGTCTGCAAACGTTACATCTGGGACTATTGTCATGCCCCGTATGTCGTCTTGATAGTGGATCTACAGTCGGGTTAAAATGGCATTCTAACGGAATTCAAAAAATCTACCTTGACACGAATGAGGGTCATATCACTATCTTCATATTCACCACTTATATAACCCTCCTCGTCTTCTTGATTGCTGCTCGTAGAACGGCCCAGCCGCCTTTGCTTAATAGAACCGCTTCTCACAGAGTCAGTTGTATAAGCGGTACGAGAGGCAGAACGGCTACGACTCGCAATACTATCGTTGCGACCTGATGTGCCACGATCAGAACTAGAACCAGACCGCAAAGCCTGCAGTCCTTTGGCGGGATAACTTGCATAATCGTCGTACAATTCGGAAGGTCGAATATCTTGTCTGCACATCAGATATAGTACCATCTCTGGCCAATAACTACACACCTTTGGGAGGCACAGCAGGGTTCATCGTGGGATTCTTCAAGGTCACACTACGACTAGGACCCCGTGTATCACCGAGGGAGGCATTCAAAGGAGTTCGTGACGGCGTAATTTGTGTGTTGCTCCTCCCAACACCAATCGTAGGATTGGAATAATTCCTGGGCGATGTTACATCAGTTGCTGAATTGTTGTCTCTCCCTCCGAAAGGACTGGAATTAGTTCGCTCGACACCCGCCGACCTGGGACCGTCGCTTTCTTGATAAGGAGTTAGTGTGTGGTGTGTCTCACAGAGAAAATACGCACTCCAGGGAGGTGTAGATGTCGGAAGAGTAGCACTGCGTAGCATCATGGGAGTTCGTTCATCCTTGTCTGCTCCCTGACGGTCCAGATAGACCCCAGATGGCGAGATGCCAAGTTTCAAACGAGCGGCTCCAGTGAAGTCAGTAACATCATCGGTAGGATCACTTGATGCAACCAATTTCTAGTGAGATGATGACTAGGCTTGCTTTTCAAGGAGCAACATTGTCCTTCGTACCGCTTTTCCCATGTAATCCTTTGTCACCGAGTTTTTCAACTTCTTCTCTGAAGGCCTATATAAAACACCGACGGGCTGCAACACATAAGAGCAATTGAAAAATAGAATAAACCACCTTACAATGCTAAATACAGTGTAACCTTCACCGCGGTCTGCAATCGCATCATCGATAACGTTGTGTTCCTCAGTCGCCTTCTCTCGACGAGCTTCCTCCATGTCTGCGAGACCTTGCTGCATTTGGCCCATGTAGATAAGGGAAAGGCCTTTGTTAAAAAGGACTTCGGCAGAGAACAAACGGAATTTGAGACCCAGTTGTTCGTAGTTACTACTTTGGCGTTAGATTCCGCAGCCGACTTATGACTAAAGACTCACATTGCCTGATTTCCCCTCAGATATAGCAACGCTTCCTCGAAGTCCTTATGTGCCTGGTCATAGCGGGCAAGTAAAAAATTCGACACTCCGCATTGAAAGTATCTAATCGAACACCATTATTAGCCAACTCTGGGAGTAAGTGCGATCTCAACGACTTACGCAACAGCAAGATACTGGTCTAAGCTGGTCGCATCAATAAATCGCTCTACAGCAGCTTCATGCTCGCCCAAAGTTGCATAGATCAAGCCCATATTACAAAGTATTTTAGAAGAATCAGCAATTTGCTATATGACCATCAAACATTGAAAATCCGCTGTAGTTAACCACTTTACTTACTGAGAAGAGTTCCAACGACCTCTCAAAATCTTCATCATCATAGGCCTTTAGCGCAGCAGCCCACGTCTCGAGTTCAGCTTTCAACGACATTGACTCCAACCAAGATATGCAGCGTCCCAGACGCAACACTTTCGCAGCAAATAAGCGAACTGGAATAAGGATGGCGTGCTGCAACGCCCTATCGTGTAGGTTCTATTCAGGTCGATTGCAATGACGTGTCAAATGTTGTAGCAGGCTTTTATGGGCGGTCTTGTTGCTGCCAGTTGTTCGGATCCTTACCCGTGGACAAAGCGGAAACTTGCAGTGTAAATCAGGAATGATACCCTTGTTGTGTGGCTGTGTCGTCAGGTTTCCATCAAATGAAGAGTTAACTAAGTTGCCACCGCTTCGTCAGTTTCGATGGTAACTTGTGTCTACGTGGTACCAGAATATGAATAGTCTGCGTGAATATAGATACATTATAGTACTAGATCTAATAACCAGAAGGCCTAGCGGCAGTTTGGGAGGTATCGTAGGCTCTAATAATTTTCGCCTGGTCTTGCTTGCCTGTGTTCTCGGTTTGTGTGAATGCAAAACCTCTGTTCCGTCGCATGCGCTGTGTAGCACGGACTTTCTTAATCGCTTTCTGAAATCTTTTCGACAAAAAGATGAAGGTAGAGAAGGTAAAGAACACAACGTACTGTTCTTGCCGTGGTCGGTAGTCTGGAATATTGTACTTTTGTAATTCTTGAACGATGTGATATGATGAAGGGATGTACGTTCGCCGATAGCTGTGATGGCAATTTAGTCTCATAACAAATAAACGTTTGTGAAGTCTTACTATTTCCAGACGAAGTCACGTACAAGACAAACAAGCGGCACGAGAATCAGGGCAAAGTAGAAAACAGCATTGGTCCATAATCGTGGAACGATCCCTGCGTATTCGGTCGAAAAACCGATCGCTGGAGCAACAATTGCATAGATGGGAAGAAAAGCCATCGTAAACACAAAGGATCCCGGGATGGCTGAGGGTCGGTCAGTCAATTGTCTATTGAGAGTGGACTATCATACCGGCAACTGTATACTTCGTCCATAGACTAGAAATGCCCATAATTAGTGAAAAAGTTTATGGGGGTGTGAAACGTACTCGGAAATGATGGCTGCTTTGCCAAGGACGGTCAAAAGAACCACAAGATAGAGTGTCGTCCCCCAGAACCAATGTCCCGAATCCAAACCATCTGCGAGCTTCAGGTCTCCCCAAAACAAGATGATCGAAAACCCAAAACATAGCTTGTCCATGATGGTTAAACACAAGTTGGGTAATAAAGAAAATTCTACTTACCACGCTATGGTACAAGGCATTAACAACCCATAACCAGAAAGATACCTTGGTGAAGAACTCGTTTTTTTGGCCAAGTACATACAATTGAGGATATCGATCCAAGAATCTTGCGGAAACGAACTGGTCAAAAATGCCTATCACAAGTGGCGGGAGAACGGTAAAAAGGACGTTATACAGGGACAGCGTCCATGATTCGTAGGCTATTTGTCCGGAAAAGCTGTTGAAGAACGAATACTGGCAAATCACAAGGAAGGCATAAGAAATCCACCACAACCCCGAATGGACAGAATGTTCACCCAAAATTGTGTCATGTACAACACGATATTCTTGTAGAAGGAGTCTAGATATTTTATTCACGGCTTTCTTTCCCCTGATGAGAGAATAACCTTACATAAAATTAATTTTGATAATCGTCGATAACTCCAAGCGCCATGAACCAAGAGAAGCTTTTTCAGGAACCGGAATTGCGAAATGGCTACGTCAGCCGACCGCGCAGCTTGCAGACCCTGAAAAACTCGATAAAACGGTGAAAGGGACCACAGACAAGGTCACCCACCTCAACACCGGAAATTCCGACACCAACATGAGCTGCCTGGATCATGCTAACATCATTGGCACCGTCACCAATTGCTAAAAGCAGTGCATTCAAGTTTTTTTTGACAAGTTTAACCACAAGAGCTTTCTGCAATGGAGACACACGGCCTGAACAAGAGTGGTGAGTTCATTCTCTAAAAGGTCCGCTTGACGCACAACAAATAACGGCCTTGCACATAATTGCCAACTCTAAAAAAATTTTGGATAAATCTTTCTTCAAAGCAAAGCCTAAGCTTTTTCCATCTACTTGGAATCAGTAACAGAAAGCAGATGGCTTTGATCAGTAGTACCAATTATGAGAGCCAGGTCTTCAAGTTCTCCCGTGCTTCTCTGATTCTTGATGGCAGACAACCGTTTCGATAAGAAATTCTGTGTGTCCTCAGCACTTTCCTCGTTCACAATTACCTTTGTGCGTTGTCAAAACAGGTCAGACAAAGACATCCAAATAGCACCCACCAAATTCATGGATTCCGATATGAGGCGACATGACATTCCAATATTAATAGCCGTTTCCTGTCGGTCACCTGTTAAAACCCATACTTTGATCCCAGCTGCTTGGAGTGTGTGGATTGTATCTGGTACTCCATCTTGCAGTTTGTCTTCGATGGCTGTCGCTCCAAGAAGAAAAAGATCCTTCTCAATTAATTCAGCAGCTTGGTCAAGAGCTTCTCCTCGACCATTTATCGTATTCGCGGCTTGGTTATATATTGCAGACCATTGTTCGTATTCTTGCGTCGGGATATCACGGAACGCAATACATAGGGTCCGAAGACCTTCCGTTGCGTATTCCTTTTTCGTCAAGATCGATATAAAAGCGACTTCTTTGAGGGAATGAACCATACCTCCAGATGAGCAAGCGTAGCTTCCGTATAGAGCTGATTCTTGCTTAACCGTTCCAGGATAACAGTATCCGCTCCTTTTGTATAAATCTTGATTTTACCGTCTGGACCTCGGACAACTGTCGACATCCTCTTCCTCGTGGAATTAAACTCGCAGACATTCAGAATTTCAAACTCTTGAGCCTCTCCCTGGACATTGATGAAAACGGACTTTGGTTTACGTGTCTACAATCAATACATTAGAAGGGCAATTGGTGACATGACTATCGAGCTTACATGAAATTGAAAGCCTAATAGTTCTGCGCCAGCAACTAATGCCACTTCATCGGGGCTTGAAGCTTGATAAACCATTTTGCCTTCTTTGACCTCAGGAATCACTGTGTGGCAGACAGCCAGCAAGAGAAGGAATTCCCTAATGGCCTCTCGTTCCGAATCACCAACAAGAACCTGAGAAGATGATGGTTCGAACGGATTAGAATCTCCTTGTAGAATCGTTTGGAGCTCCTTGAAGGTTTTCCAGCCAGGTTTTCCATCTTCGCCCTCTCGTTTTCCTTCATCAACCTCTTCAGCAAAGGCGGTTCCGGCTATACTGCAACACCGAAATTCCATCTCATTGCAAGTAAGTGTACCAGTTTTATCACTGAACACATATTCAATTTGTCCGAGCTCTTCGACAAGAGATGAGGTACGGCAAACTGCCGGAGTATCGGTCTTCGGATAATACATATCGAGGTCTGAGTTGATCAACTGTGCTTGTTGAAATTTGACCACTTCCATCGTGACGATGAGTGAGATGGGTATGAGATTGTTGTACAGGATGATGAATGTCAAAATATCTTCAATGAATTCCTTGGCCCTACCCGAAAGGGAAGAGGTTTCCAGGAGATACCACTGGGAACTGGAGAAGAACCATGACCTGATGCTGCTTCCCACAGTTGACCCCAGAGATAGGGCAAGGAGGAGGACGAAGAGAAAAATAATTTGCACGTTAACTTGCCTCTCCACGGCAGTTCGTTTGATTGGCGCAGCACTAGATCTTATGTCAGGAAGCCATCTCACTCGTTGGGAAACGAACTTACGTTGCGTTCCGCATCAGTTTTGTTTCATGCCCTGTGAAAACTGTAAGGCCATAAAGCCAAGAAGTGTTTCTCAGCTGAGCGCCGCGGAGCAATATTTGGTCTGGTCCCAGAGGTACTTGCTTTGGGATACCTCCAGATGTTGTCAAATCAAGGGTGCCTTCATAAGTGTAGAGGGAGTTGTTCGGTTGTTCGGATCGCAGAGCGCCATGAAGAGAGAGGACCAGGGAAGGACTCGTCAAAGGGCTGGTGTGAGTCGATGCCTGCTTGATTTTCAAGTTCGTTTCTCTAAACATCGTTAAGAATATCACTAGATGTACGACGTCTTTCTTACCCATCCAGATTGGAAGTTTCAATGTAGCATAATCCTTCTGGTTCACTTGAGCTTAGGAGTATCATATCGGCCGGAATGAAATCATTGCTCGCGAGTCGTACAACATCTCCCACTCGGACATCCTTCCATTTCTTCATGGCAAAGGCTCCCGGAGATGTCAATACCTCCGTTTCTCTGGAATTTAGCTCCTTGTCAGATTGATGCCGTTTCTTGTCTTTTTGTGAGATAGAGATGAATAGAAAATGAACTAGCGCACCAAATCTTCTTGAATCTCCTTGAATGCTGACACCATCAAGACTACTGCAAGCGGAGCAATAGTAGTATACTTATTTGTTGGTGAAACGCCGGGTATTTGTTGAATACAAGCGGTGAAGAGAAAGAACAAGTTGGCATATTTCGAGAATTGTTCTGTACAACGCGTTAGCATTGAAGAATGCTCAACAACAAGGAGACGCACCAAATAGAAATTTTGGGAGAAATGTTAGGATATTATACTTGCTAGTTGACACAAAATTCGAGCCAAAGTCGTTCGCCCCGCTGTTATTCAGTGCAATAACTCTCTCCCCAATTAATACCCGTTCCTTCTGCCATGGCCACTTCCATCCCCGTGACTTGAAACGGGACAATACAGATTTCGACTTTGGCTGGGGTTTCGAGACAGATGCGCCAGGGGTCTGCGAGCTTCCTGTAATAAAATCGTCGTCGTCGAAATTCCATTGTGGAGGTAAGAGTTGAGGTTGGTCTACTCGCGAAAGAGGGAGGCTGCTCTCTTGCGATCTCATTGGGAGCGGCATTGAGTGGCCAAAAGCAGAGTCTGGCATATTGTCTTCTTCTTCGTCATCGAAGAATGGATCCACCAGGGTTGAAGAACGATCCACATGAGGAGGGTAGCTGTTGTTCGCGGGTTGATACTGACGTGCAGCAGGATTAGCTTGCGATACTAGTCTTAGGAAGTCTTCCGTCATCGTCTTGAGCAGCTTCGAGACGTTCCCAATTATTGGGACGAAAAATAAGCAACAGACATTACCTGCGGCGTAGCCATGCAGATAGCTGTCACGTGAATTCTCTTGGTTATTTGCAGCATGCTGGAAATCCGCAACGTCAACCTTGTTGGAAGTCCAGGGTCTAACGTTTAACTTCTGAGTCCAGCATGGAGACGACCTTGAACAGAAGGCAAAGGAACAGACCAGAAGCTCAACCTGAAGATGATACTTCTAAGGAACGGCTTAAGGTGGAAGTTGAAGAGTTGAAAGAAAAGTCCAAACCTGTAAGTTCGTTCAATTCGCTGGGCCAACCTTCGTGAAGGACTCATGCAGACAAATGTTATTTCTCTCTTTTAAGCCAACCTTTTTCCTCAGGCGCCGCTTCTTGTTTCCTTTGGGCCTATTTTGTGAGATTCAAGTTTTTCTGGGCTTGCTGATTGTCCTTATAATAAATGAAGTCGGAATACTCATGGGATTTGCTTTCGTCGAACCCCAAATTATTCAATATCATGTGGCTGCATTGGCAGAGCAGTATGATATCAATCTGCCCAGCCTTTCTCGAATGGAAGCTGAATGGACCCGTCTCCGGAATAACATTCCGGAAGTTTGGAAATTCAACAATGACGGAAGGGAGTTCAAAGTAGGAGAGGCCATGAAGGCTCGTGGTTTGAGTGCTGAATATCCTGTCGTTTTAATTCCTGGTATTATTTCAACGGTCGGTTACAATGTTGCTTTGGAACTGTTTACTAATCTTGATTATTAGTCTCTGGAATCATGGTCAACGGCTCCTGCATATCGACCCTTCTTCAGGGAAAAGGTCTGGGGCAGTTTCAATATGCTTTCCCAAGTTATGTTTAACAAGGAGAAATGGATTTCTGTGATGATGCTTGACCCTGAGACTGGCTTAGACCCCCCTGACGTGAAGATACGAGCAGCAGAAGGGCTTGATGCAGCAAGTACGTTGCTTCAAGGATATTGGATCTGGTAAAGCCACGTATTTGTACTCCAAACTTCATGTAGTTTAACAATTAATACCTCAAGGTCGAAAATTATCGAAAACCTGGCCGTCGTTAACTACGACACAAATAACCTCTATCTTGCCCCATACGATTGGAGACTTTCATTGTATAATCTAGAAAAACGTGATGGTTACTTTTCAAAACTGAAATATACAATCGAAAGTCTTAGGTATACACATAGCCTCCTCTAAAGTGTTTTTGACGAGTTTCTCTACATATAGAAATCGTTCCAAACAGAAGGTGGTAATTGCTGCCCATTCCATGGGGTGTACGGTAGGTCTTTAACTCAGTTGGCTTTGACTAGTACTGGTAACTGAAGTTTACTTTAGGTTCTACTTGTAGGTTTATTCCATTTTTCTCATTGACAAGTCGTTTAGTCGAACTTAGTACTTGTAGGAGTCCAACAGTCTACATGAACAAAGCTGTGATAACTTTTTTCACCAGCTTCAAATGGGTCGAATCACCAGATCATGGTAATGGTGGTATTGACTGGGTTGAGGTGATCATTAACCTTTTGGAACCCGCGACGATGTCGAATACTTCTTCTCCAGAATCACATTGAAGGGTACATCTCTATCGCAGGAACTCACTTAGTTTTGTGATTTTTTCGTGTTTCCTTTCTATAAGACTGACCGATCCTCAGGGCGTCGTATGTCATTTATTTGCTGCACGCGGAGAGCCTTCTTAAACCATCTCAGGCCAAAGCAATGGCAGCATTTCTCTCAGGTGAAATGAAAGATACTGTACAAATGCATCCTGTTGGTGCCTACGGTTAGTCCTACATCTAAATTTACTTTTCTTTGATCGGCCGACAAACACACATAGTTCTTGAACAATTCTTCTCCCGCAAAGAACGCCAGAAACTGTTCCGTAGTTGGGCAGGCAGCGCAAGCCTATGGATGAAGGTCTAAGCCATTCTTTTCAACCTCTAATCTGCTTATGCCCAACAGGCCATTTTTAGGGTGGTAATGCAGTATGGGGTACTTCCACAGATGCACCGGATGACGGCTGTGAAAGCGACCATAGCCACGGAGAACTAATTGCTTTCAGGGAGTCTCCCACTCCTCTTGATGACACATCTTGCCGGAATATGACTGCAGAGGAGGCTTCTCGGTGGATATTGGAGCACACTCCTTCCACCTTCCAGGTTTAGTCTCTCCTGACAACCCTTTGGCTTACACTGAGGACTTGTAATTATTACAGAAAATGCTCAAAACGAATTATTCGTACGGCATCGAACGTAATACTGAACAATTAAAACTGAATGATGCTGACTTCCGAAAGTGGAGCAATCCTCTGGAAGTGAGGTACGTGTTGAAATACATTCTGGGTGGTATACTAAACTCTGCCAGGCTACCATATGCCCCATCTATGAAAATTTATTGCGTTTACGGACATGGAAAAGAAACTGAACGGTCATATTGGTGAATTACTCTATTGCTTTACAAAACAATGGCTTATGAAACATGTAGGTATACGAAAGGCGATTATGAATACAATTCCCGAGACTATCAGAATTCGTCGTGTATGGAGCCTGGCGGCCAGGTCTGCACAAATTTTCGTCTGCCATTGGATATACCACTTCCCAGGACTAGTTGGATCGATGCAGCCTACACCAATGAGACCGTATCCCCCAAGGTGAGGAATGGGGTGAAGATAGGAGAGGGAGATGGTACTGTTAGTCTTTTGAGTCTAGGAGCGATGTGTGTTGAAGGATGGAAGAGGGAACGTTGGAATCCTGCTGGGATAAAGATCACGACGGTGGAGGTATGTGGGCATCGCATATCCTTGCAAACGAAGTTTCATATCTTGTCGCCAGCTCCCTCATAGGCCAATGGCCACGATTCTGCGCGGGGGCGCAAACACCAGCGACCACGTTGACATCTTGGGCTCTACAACGTTGAATGAAATTATTCTCAAGGTGGCTACTGGTGTCGGTCACGAAATTAAGGATAGTTTTGTTTCAAACATTCGAGAATATGCGCAAAAGATAGAGTGGGATTAAAGCAATGGATTTCGTGATACATTAAATTTGTGGTATAAATTCTTGCAGGGAGAGGGTTGCACCTTATTGTAGCAGTAATTCATAATCTTTACATGGTTGGCAATGGAAATTCAGTAGGAAAGACCTCGTGCACCTCTGCGACGAAATCATGGACATAGTTGAGATAGGAATGAATCATATCCAAGAGAATGTCGCCCATCGTCGGTGGCGTGTTGCTAGTGAACAGAAAACTAAGTTCGGGAAATTCTGCAATGTATGTTGACCAGCCACTGACCCTTGGCCTTGCAATGTTCCGTTTATAAAATCCTTGCAATTTTCCATCGAACGAAGAAGTTGTCCTTTATCTTCAATTGAAAGCCGATGACAAAAAGCCGTGGACACTGTGGATGGCTCGTCACAGTATATCTTCTCCAAGGCGGAGTAGTATTCATTCCATTGTATCCAGAATTCCGTGTTGCAATCAGTGATCCATAAACGTTGCAGGTGCTAAAAATCTATTAAGTAAATCAAGCGAGCAGTTTAAATCGTCCCTACCACTTCAATACATGTCGACAGAATTTTCGCAAACACATTGCGCCATTGGATGTCATCGTCCTTGTGAACTATAAACAAGTCTTCGACGAACTGCGGGAGGAGGATATAATCTTGATCCTTCGTCTCTTTGTAATATTCTTGGTATACCAGCGCATTGCTAATCACAGACAGCGCACGGAGTCGCCAGAATTCAACCATACTCAACAAGCGAAGAAAATCGGCTATCTTTGTGTAGAGAAAGTCGGGGTATAATATTTTTTGCATAACGAAAACGAGAATCTCCAATGAAGGTGGAAACTGGGGTAAGGCATTTTTCGAACCAGTGGTGTCTAAACTTTCACCTAAAATCATAAGTGTTCAGATGACAACATTACGAGCACATAAAGTACCAAGTATTCGCTCTGCATAATCGACGTGGACAAGGGCCCTGGGGAGGTGAATGCGAGCGTTTTCTGATGCCTTCGGGCCTCCAAGTTCTACCATGCGGGATACTGAGACTCGCAACATGAACGTCACAATTAGTGACCGTCAGGTGGCATTGTACACCGCCACCATGAGCTGTCACGCCTTTAACTGATGACAATCGATCACTAAGCCTCGAGTCCCTGGCATTGGCATTTGCCTTTCCTCGGGGTTCTACCTGGAAATCTCTTTCAATACGAATAACTCGAACTCTAAGAAGAATTGCTAATCCCATACAAGTCGGCATTACATCATTGGGAGCACTTGCTAGAGGCTCCATTCCAGAGAGAACATGGCAGCCACCAGGACCTATTGGGTATAAGTTAATGCGAGATCCACATGGGCCAACGTTGTCCTTATGTTGACAGAAACTGTCTTCGAGGATTTAACTGTGAGTTACATGTAGATTTTAAGTTAATCCAAGTTCTTGTAGTGTTTCCGGATGTCCGCGGCTCGTATGTCTGTGCTCAAACGCCCTTCATTCTGGAATGACACGTGGTTGTTCTCGATCAGGAAGGCAACCTTCCTTTTCCGAACCTTCTTTCCATGTTTTCTCAGAGTCCATTCTGCTATAAAATCCTTGTCTTCTCGACTTTTGTCGTACCATTCCTCTATGGCATCGATCCAAACGTCAATTCCTCCTCGCGTTCGTAATCACTTCTCAAGTTCTCGTCCTGCTGACCGTACTCTCTTAGCACACCCAGGTCTTAATCATCGGCGGTGGTCCAGCCGGATCTTATGCAGCCGCTGCCCTAGCCAGAGAAGGCATTCAAGTAACCCTTCTTGAGCAATCGAAATTCCCAAGGTGACTCTACATTAATGCTGTTTTTGTTTGAGCTCATTATTCTAGGTACCACATTGGCGAGAGCTTGATTCCTTCCGTTCGCCATTATCTTCGTTTCATCGGCGCAGAGGAAAAGGTCATTAATTATGGATTTGTCCGCAAAGTTAGATCACCCATTCTTCTCTGTAATAACTCTGATATCTTGCCAATTCCAGCCTGGTTCAGCAATCAAATTCAAACAATTTAAACGCGAAGGATGTATGCGATCCGTCAAACAGAATCAACAATAACCTTACTCCTGATTTCTAGACACAGATTTTGTCGCAATGGGCCATAATAACAATGCCTGGAATGTGGTAAGTTGTTGTCCTCCATTGGAGATAAATATTTCTTAGCATAAGACAAGGTTCGCTCTGAGTTTGATCATATACTTTTGAATCATGCCCGCTCGACAGGAGCATCAGTATATGAGCAGACTAAGGTCGACTCCATCTCCTTTGCTTCCGCGGATCCGAGCAAACCCACCTCAGTCAAATGGGCTCTCACTCCACCTCCCCCTCCACCATCCCCGCCCGCATCCCCCACGAGATTCGGTTTTTCGGCCTTCATCTCTTCTTCTCTTGATCAATCAAACCCTTCCCTAAAGGGAGAAACGACCTTCGACTACTTGATTGATGCGACCGGTCGGTCAGGAATCTTATCGACCCGATATTTTAGAAACAGGTGGTATAACGCATCTTTAAAGAACATCGCTATCTGGGGTTATTGGCGAAATGTAGGTGAATATGGTGCGGGAACGCCGAGGCACGGGGCACCTTGGTTTGAAGCATTGACCGGTCAGATCAAGTCCCTTCGTAACCTCTGGACGCCTAATTAGCTCGCTTGTTAGATGAATCTGGGTGGGCTTGGTTCATCCCCCTTCATGATGGTACCACTTCTGTTGGTATTGTCATGAATGAAAAGGTTTTCCAAGCAAAAAACCGTGGACCCTTGCCGCCGTCCTCTGTTTCTGCTTTTGCATCCCCAATGGATCCTATTCTTGTTCATCGTTACTTATCCAATCTATCTTTTGCGCCTGGAGTGCTGCAGCTGATTACTGAGCGTGGCACATTGGCCACAGAAAGAGAAGTCAGGACGGCTTGCGATTTTAGTTACTCTATGCCTTCGTACGCCGGCAACGGGTATCGCATCGTTGGAGATGCAGGAGGCAAGCGAATTTATATTAAATGTCTATTATAACACTGAAGCGTGACGTCCAGCTTTCATAGACCCATTCTTTTCCAGTGGCGTACATCTTGCTATGACGTCTGCTCTTTCTGCTTCAGCTACCATTTGTGCTTCAATCCGACATCAGTGTTCGGAAACCTTCGCAGCTAATTGGCATACGCAACGTGTTGCTACGAGCTATACCAGGTAACTCATACGCACTCTTGTCTGAGCCCATTACTGAGATTTTGAAGATTTCAGGTCGTTGTTTTAAGTGCTTACAAGCAAATTCGTTCGCAAAGCGACGATATTCTTTCAGATATCGACGAAGACAACTATGACCGCGCCTTTAATGTCCTCCGTCCAGGTGGGTAACAATTTAATGGCAATTCAATTTTACCCATTCCAGGTATTACAGTCATTCAAGGTGCTTCTGATATGGGAGCCCGTCTGTCGGAAACAGAACTACAAAAGTCGCTCGACTTCTGTGTAAAATTATTCAATCCCACTACTCCTGAAGAACACGACCGGGTAGCCCGATCTCGACACATCCCAAAGGATCTACTCGATGTCGCTGGCACTATTGTTGACCCCGCTATTTTCGAAGATATTTGTAGATACTACGACGACCATTTGGAGGACTCCTCCGACTTCGAAAAAGCTCAGGAAACGCGGATGGTCCTCAACAAAATCAACGCACGACGTGTCGTCCACGCCGAATATGCTATCAATAATTTTGAATTGGAGCCTTTAGCAGGCTACGTTGTAAAATTGGAAAGGGGAAAACTTGGCTTGGTACAGCATCACTCTAGATGACTTATCGTTCCCCATCCTATTGTTCCAAACTATTTCGCAATTCGCCTAGAACTATGACCCTTGCCTTAGACTGTAGCATTTCAGATTTCAGCACTTGTAGCACCAATATCGTACTAGATTCTTACAGTGTAGCCAATAAATCTGAACAATACCTCTAGATATTCATATTTACAGCCCAGACAAGGACGCTGGAACCAAGCTGGGACTTGGGTTGTTGTGGCTGTCGATTTATATTATTTCTACCGTATGATCAAACTGGGTACTTAATACCAGAGTCGTTTGCAAAACGTTAGGCCCACTTTCGCATCTTGTTATGAAACAAGGGCAACTTCAAGGATAAGGGTAATTGATAAGATGATGGTCAGGAAGTTTTATTTTATTCAGTGGATTAACAATCTATGTTACTGTACATAAGGCTACATTGGTCCAGGTAAATAATTTGGCAATGTTGAGAATGGTTAGCTTATGGAACAGAGATTCATATCCATGGGACCGTTGTAATAGCCTTACAATACTAGCTGGGACTGGTTCGCTCATGCAGAAACAACTTGAAAGGAAGACCGTGAAAGACTGGGGGTAACTTAGTGACTAATGACTAGTGATTAGACACGTAGTGGCGGAAGCGCGAATCAGCTGTCATACGAAGGATTTTCGAGTGGGTGATCGTGATGATTCTCTTGACGTACATTGTAGATCTGGCGTTACTGTATGCCGCATCCGTTGACTTGATGAACTAGTCTATTTAGTAACGAGTTGTGAGGGCCAATTCCCAATTCCAACCTCGGATTATCCTTTTAGATCTTCATCCTCCAAAAGTTTGTTACTTACTATAGCTACCTTCGGACTCTGCTCAGGTCCTTTGAATACATTCATCTAATATTGATAGTTTCTCCGGAACCGAGTTGGTTATTGCCGAATTCCTAGTGTCCTTAGTACATCTGAAAGTAAAACCATCTACGTAAGTCCATGTAGTTACATGCATGCAACGGCAGGGTGTATATGCTACGCTAAAGGATCCTTGTCCGCTGGTTCGCGGCGATGTGTTGACTTTCGGGCAAATGAATCCCCGCCCGCTAAGAGGTTAGAAGGGGGGGCGCTCGAGTTGTCTTTCGGTGGGACTGGCGGGGGAAGTTCTGTGGTATATATTACTTGGTTCGTCAACATCGATTCTTGCCACGAATTGGCCGTCGAAACATGGTGTGAAGTTGGCAATACCGCTGCTTCAACCATTGGATACGAAGGGAATGCTCGGGGTTCATTTAGATCTGGATCATAATATTCAGATTCAGGAGGAAGCATGCCCAGATCGCAATGCTGATGACATTCGTAGCTTCTTTGTGGAAGAAATCTGGGAATGCGAAGTGAGGATGGATCATTGTCGACAGTGCGGTCGGTATCATCTATTCTGGTGGTATCTATATCGTCCTTATGTCCGTAAGCAGGGCCATCTAAGGAGGTTGGACGCATAAAACTTTCATGCTCTCCATCCAAATCCTGTCCCGAGTGGGAAATCCGGTCGTAAAGAGAACGCCACCACGATGGGCGGGAAACACAGGTTGGGCTAGGAGGTAGGTGTTGCCTTGAAAATTTCCTTTCTCTTCTTGTCACTGTATGGCACGTATATCAAATTCCGGAGGCCAGGTAAAGTTCACCTACATGTCGGATAGCCCAATCGTTCTAATTCATGGTTGATTTGTTCTTCTAATCCCTCACTTTTCTCCCGACGAACGTGCAGTCCGTACCTATCATGTCTATTAAATCCAAGGTATTGGTTTCGACCCGCAAGCTCTACTTCTATTGAGGTCATTACGGGAAGAGGGGTCTTGATTCCGTTATTATGGTCTTTGTTATATCGTCCACCTGTATGGTGTTGCGGCCTTGGTCGACTAAACGCGGTTTCGTAGTGTGCAACTCTCCTCGCTCCAAAATCCGGCTTTGGTTCTCTACCTCTCATCTTGTCCAACATGTAAACACAGCCAGTCCAGATTTCCCGGAAGGTCTCACGAAAGTCCATTGCATGGGCAAGTGACCGCCACTGGCGTGTCCTTAATGCAGGCCGGCCATTGGCAGCATTGATAGCGATTTCTTTGTATGGTTTGTAGGAGAATGCTCGTATGTGTAGAAAAGCAAACAACCTGAAATTCGGGGTTAATGTTTGGTGAATTTGGAGGGAAAAAGCCAACATCATTTCAAATGTTTCGAGGACGGCCCCGATACCAATATTTATGTCCTCTGCTGTCATATACTCTGTCTATAGTCAGATGTCAAAGAGTTCAGAGAGCATAGCACCGATAACGTACATCCCGGATAACTCCAAACATGCCAAGCAAAGATAAGAAAGTCGCCTGCCAAAACGTAAGGAATACTGAAGAAAACCGCGATCAAAGAACTGTAGATGACAAATACGAAATACTTACCCACGGCTTTAACGGAGAATAGCTTCAAAAGCGGCTTGTGAGGAGATAAGTCTTTCGCTACAACCACATACAGCTGGACTAGGCAATACATGGCAACAGTAACCGAAAGAGATATGATCACAACAACCTCCCTGAAAGTTAGCAACCCCTGACGTAGGAAGGAAGATGAACAAGCACATAAATATGACCCCAACGAGGATTCCATGAACTCTCGCAATAAAGACCCAAGGAGTCGAGGATAACTGCTGCGAGCGTCGTGCTATCCAACCTTCATGAAGGCAGTGATATCGGAAGTGGCGAGTACTCACATGGGTCGGATGACGCAATATTGTAGAACTGCCCATTTCATTATTTGCAAGAAGTAAAGACCGTCCTTAACATGAGAATGAGAATTCGAAAAGACTGTGAACAAAAAGGCGAACACTTGGCTTCCATGTGACAAAACCAAGAGGGAAACACCATCGCTGCAGCGGCAAATTCCTTTGGATGGCAACACGATCAGCTGCTTTAGAAAGGCCTTTCTTCAGAAAAATTCTTCTCTGTTCTTCTTTATTGTCAGAGAGATACACGAGAAGAAGGTAGAAAAAGGCGGTGAGCACAATCGCCTCGTACGAATCTCGGACGAGTACGATAGGAATAGATTGGTTCTATAAAGGTGTTTGAATGGACAATGTTGGAAATTTGAACAACATACCCAAAAGTAGAACGATGCACAGCTTATAAGTGCGTACAAAGGAACCATAAAGAGAAGACGGACAATATCTGGACATGCATAAGAAACCCTTTCAGTGATAATGGGGAAAAAACGCACAACGTTGCTCATGTTTCTGTGATGGACTCAGTACTACTAGAAATCTAAAAGAATCCTTTCACGTACGCTTGTATACCATTGCAGATGTTTGCTAATCAACCAGGCCGATACCCCTGTCGAAATTATCGCGAAAGTACCAGCCACAATAAAGCCGACCTAGTATTTGAAATACAGTTATAGAATTTCAAAAGTTTCATAAAGGTCCGTACATGATGAGCTGGTCCAACCGACGTTAAACACTGTCATATGTTGGAGACCTCTACTCACTTTGAAAACGGATGTTCCCGTTCTGAATTAGAGGCGGTGGGTTGGGAGCAACATGTTTGCGACAAACGGTCGTGTCATTTGACATAGTTAAATTATATGTTCATAGATCTTCAAAGCTTCAGACCGCCAATAGATCAAGCAAATAGCTGGGAGAGATGGTGGTGAAAGCTGACCTTATTTGGAAGCTGCGACCATCGTGATGTCCAAGTGACCTCAAGTCTTTCCACTTGTGGTTGATCAACTTCCCAGACATTCATTTACCTTTGATGGAATTTTACATGTAAGGCTCGATAACGGCTGCTTCAGGATCGCATGGAACCGTGAACACCCACTACTTATTGAATTCCCAACACAACAAAGATTAGCGGAGTTTGAATCAAAGGCGACTCGGCGTCCATATTATTTATATAAGGTCCAAAACTCATCTGTTGCACTTTCACCAACCGGCGCACCATTAAAAGGATGGACACAACAATCCTGCCTCAGGATCTTGAACGTAACATAGACGTGCTTATGATCGACAACTTTGATTCTTTCACATGGAATCTGTACCAACAACTTTGCTTGCACGGAGCAAAGGTCACTGTCATCCGAAACGATGCTATCTCCCCTTCGGTGTTTCCGCAACTCAAGATCAAGTATCTTGTTGTATCTCCTGGGCCAGGACATCCCAAAACAGATTCGGGTATTTCTAAGGCGGCAATCGAGTTTTTCCAGGGGAAAGTTCCCATTCTTGGAGTATGCATGGGATTGGAGTGCCTGGTAGACCTTTACGGTGGAAACATCGCGTAAGTTCGCAATTCTTTCAGTAATGTATCTGCCTGACTGATGTACGTAGATACGCTGGTGAGATTATGCATGGGAAAGTGAGCCGGATACAACATGATGGCAGGGGATGCTTTAGGGGCATCCCTCAGGGAATTAAATCCATCCGATATCACTCTCTTAGTGCAGCTCATAGCACACTACCGGCCGAACTTGCCATTACAGCGATTACTGAAGAATCTGGCGTCATCATGGGAGTACGGCATCGAAAGTACGTTGTTGAAGCTGTTCAATATCATCCAGAAAGCATTCTCAGCGATGGAGGAAACGATTTGATCAAGAATTTCCTTTTGCTTCGTGGGGGACTATGGGAAGAAAATCCAGAAGCAAGAGTACTAGATGGAACGCTCCCTCCTTTCCCTTACGAAGCCCTACCGGAAACTGTGGTGTCTAAACCTGGAACGACGAGCAAAATACCCTCCATCCTCGAGAGGATATACTCTCAAAGGCTCTCTGACGTTTCGTCCGCTGAAAGAACGCCCGGTTCCACGCTTGCAGACCTGCAAACCCTTTTCTCTCTTAACATTGCGCCAACGCTGTTACCTTTTGTCCCTAGAGTAAAGCAAACCGTCCCTGGCCAAATAGCTCTCTTCGCTGAAATCAAGCGAGCTTCCCCATCCAAGGGTCACATCTCCATCTCAACCTCACCTGCTGCGCAGGCTTTGACCTATGCGCTTTCAGGAGCACATGTGATCTCCGTATTGACCGAACCAAAATGGTTTCTTGGTTCATTGCACGATATGCTCCACGCCCGCCAGGCTGTGGCACACCTCCAGAATCGCCCAGCAATTTTACGGAAAGACTTCATCCTAAGCAGGTATCAGATCCTGGAATCCAGGTTATGGGGTGCAGACACGATTCTTCTCATTGTCAGCATGCTATCAGAGAGTTTGCTGTCGGACCTTTATGCTTTCAGCGTCAGCTTAGGAATGGAGCCTCTTGTCGAAGTTAATAATGCCAAAGAAATGGAGATTGCCCTCTCGTTGCCCGCGAAGGTGATTGGAATCAACAACAGAAATTTGCACAACTTCCACGTCGACATGACCACCACGAGCAGACTCAGCGACATGGTGAAAGGAAAAGATGTAATTCTGTGCGCTCTTAGCGGAATCTCGAGTCCTGATGATGTCAAGCAATATGCTTCGGAAGGCATCTCTGGCGTACTAATTGGTGAAAGTTTGATGCGTGCCAAGGATCCTGCTATGTTTATCAGGCACCTCCTCTCTGTTCCCTCATCTCCAGCACCACCCACCTGGACTTCACAACCTCCGATGGTCAAGATATGCGGAATCAGAAGCAAGGAAGAGGCTTTGGCTGTTGCTGAAGTCGGTGCTGACTTCCTTGGTCTGGTGTTTGCTGAAAAGTCTAAACGTGTAATTGACATCGAAACAGCCAAATCCATATCACATGCGATCCGCACGTTGCGATTCAACGCTGGGCCATCTGAATTGCCAAACCTTCTGGAATTTGGCGATACTCACACCAACATACCGTGGTTTACCGCCCAGGCCACCCGACTCTCTTTCTCACCTCGGAATACAAGACCTTTACTAGTCGGGGTATTCCAAGATTCCCCTCTGGATACTATTGTTCATATTGCCTCTGAAGTTCAGCTGGACATTGTTCAGCTGCATGGTTCCGAGCCTTCCGATTGGACGCATCAGATTCCCTTCCCCATCATTCGCGTATTTCATGTGGATTCCTCGACCAGCAGGCACGTTGAGGGCATAACACGCAGTGGTGGTCATCAATTTGTGCTTCTCGACAGTATGAGGCCAGATGGAAGCGGTGTAAGTGGCGGTAGTGGGAAGGTCGTTGACTGGGACCTGGCGAAAAAGGTTGTCGATGATGGCGAGATTGTTATAAATGCCTACTCTCATGGGATGGAAGTGAAAGAACATGATGCCGATGTTTTTCCGGCCTCTGATTCCACGGATGACGCTGTCTCATCTCCATCTCAGTCCTCAGCTAATGCGATGCCGGATTCAGGAGTTACTCCAAGCGGAGGGCCGCAAAACGACCTATTCCCACTGCCCATCATCCTAGCAGGTGGGTTGAATCCGGACAATATCGCGAGTGCAATTCAGAAAGTGCGTCCTTGGGCTGTTGACGTCAGCGGAGGAGTTGAAAATGAGGATGGGATAGGAAAGGACATAAAGAAAGTCAGGGCGTTCATCAATAATGCGAAGATGTTGGAATTGGAAACTCTCGACTCCCAGGAGAGCCCCGAAATGAGTGAAGGTGTAGATGCAAGTCACTAGAGTATATCCGGAAACCGTAACTGATTCACTTTGTTCAATTTATAAAAGTTAGTTCACAAAAACCATAAGCATAATAAGTTGTAGTACAGAAACTGGTCATAGACGAACAATGCCATTCAAGATCCTCATAATTCATTGTTTCGACCCTTGAGCAAACCAACATTATTTTCGGCTGCCAATATGAGTGCTGGCCAACTCGCGTTCCAACTCTTCACTAGGGTCATCCATGATGGGGCTCGGAGGGTGATTGGGGTGACTGGGACGGCCAGTGGTAAAGCTCGAAGTTGCTCCGTGATGGGGTCCGTATTCCTGAACAGGGGAACTAAGAATTTCATCACGCGTAGGGATGGGCAGGCTAAAATAATCGAAATTAGCGGCCTTCCATGTCAAAAATTAAACGACATAAAGACCTGTCTTGCCGGCGAATCTGACCTGCAGCCCTAGCCTGAGCTCGCACTTCAGCACGGAAAGCGTTAACTTCAGCAACGATAAGTTTCTTCATCCCTTCAATGCTATCTTCTTCCTCAAAGCCAAAGTCAAATTTCTATACAAAAAGGTGTTACTCTTCTGCGTCGGGTTCGCTTTTGTTTAGTTATTTTTACTTACCGATTCACAAACTGGTTCATCCGCTGGATCATGCCAGACTTGGAGATATGGGTGGTTGAGAGCTTGTTCACAGCTTACACGTTTGGCGGGGTCGAAACATAACATTTGTGACAAAAGATCGATCGCAAGCGGATTTGCTTGGGGAAAGAGGGTAGAGAAGGGTACACGGGGCTTAATCGGCAGGGATCGAATATAATCCTGTGCCTATAAGGCATCCCAATATTAGGGGAAGAGACCCAATATACACAGAATAAACGTACCCGAGGAGAACCAACGCGCCTTAAAGTATCCTCCGAAGGAGTGCCAAGATAGTGAAGAATTTGATTGAGCTGATCGACATAACTTTGGGCAAATATCAAATAAAGAACTAAAATCGGTTATTGTTCTTACTCTCTTCCTTTGTAGATAGGCTTGCCACCAAGTAATTCGGCAAGAATACAGCCAACGGACCATACATCAATCGCTGTCGACTGGATGGGTCTTTGAGATCATAGTTAATCCAGAGCAGAAAGAGACTGACATAATTGGCGAAGCTCAGCATTATCTCAGGGGCCCTATACCAGCGAGTGGCCACATATTCTGTCATAAAGCCTTGATTACCAGCGGCCCTAGATGTACCCCCACCAGGAGTATAGCCCCTAGCAAGCCCGAAATCGCAAATCTTGAGTTCGCAATCAGCGTTGACCAGTAAGTTGCCAGGTTTCAAGTCGCGATGCAACACATTGGCTGAATGGATATATTTCAGACCACATAGAGTCTGATAGATGAAAGATTGGAAATGAGCATCCGTTAAAGGCTGGCCAGAACGAATCTATTCAGGATGAGTGGATCACTTTCGGAGCGCTCTACTTAAAGACATGAACTTACAATGGCATGCAAGTCTGCTTCCATCAATTCCTCCTATCTTGGGTTTAGTTGGAGTTATTTCTCACGGATCGTGACCGCTCACATAGAGATACACTTCATCAAAATTGCCGTTGGGTTGGAAAACAATGTCCATGTCGTATAGACAAGTGATCTAAAGAAAATAAGATACCAATAAATCCGCTGAGATATATTCACAAACATTCTTGTGACCACGGAAATGGTGTAGTAATCTGATAACCCTCGATTATGACGAGAACGCACTAAGGGGCGATGTCAACAAACCTTATCTCTCGCAAGCATCGCTTGGTTAAGATCCGCTGTAGATATAGGTGAGCTACTCAGAGGACTCGAGACTATAGCCGATCGCTCACACCTTCGTGTTAATGTTAGTAATTTTCTTGATAGCGCAACCTTCACCAGAACGGCGGTGTCGAGCGGCAACTACGCAGCCATAAGCACCCTGGCCAAGCTCTTTCACAAACTGATATTCTGAATCGACAACGAAAGTGGAATTGAGAGCGGTGAAGCTATGCCTCTGCATTGTGGGCGATAGGGATTTGAGCAGAGTTAAAAGGCAATGCTAATGATCGATCTGGATATGACCGGGCCGTCTGATACCGCACCGCCCAAACACTGCCATGCCTTGGCCTCGCTGCTGCTATAAGAGGCCTGAGTTTACAGACATCTTCTATCATCTCTACCAACATTGAACAATGGCAGCTAAATTCCTCTGCTGTCTTCCCCTCAGACTCGGAGTATTTGTCATTTCATTACTCCAGTTCCTTTTATGTGGCGGATTTGCAGCTTTTTTCTGGTGGGCTCTCCTTTACGACTCCAAGAATGACGGTGGGTGCTCCTTGTTTTACTGGCCAAATTCGTATTCTCAATATTGTTTAGCCTTTGAATTTGTCAAAAACATGAGGATCACGATCATCGTAGTGGCTTCGATCTATACCGCCGTTGCTCTGGTGGGCCTGCTGGGGTGAGTACACTTGTTATGTTGCTTTGATAAAGTGTTTTAACTTCGATTGCACCTCAGTTTCCTGGGCGCTGTTTTCCGTAAAAATAATTTAGTGAAGACCTTTTATGTCATGCTCTGCATTTGTCTGGGTTTTCAAGTTGGTGCTGGCATTTGGTATCTCGTTACCTTTTACACCACACGCAACCAAACCCTCGGCGACTGCCTCAATGGAACAACCGATCAAACGAGGATAGACTATTGCAATGCCCTTCAGGTCTACAAGCGTTACCCTCAGGGATATGTACTTGCCCAAGCCATTGTCCCCATTGTGATTCAAATCTGTGAGTTTATATTCAATCTCCCTTTAACGTTACTTATCATCTGTTAGATGCTTGCTACATTGTCTACCAATATTCAAAGTTTCTCAATTACCAAAATGCTGAGAAGCGACAACCTCAGTACAAAGGACCCGTTTACCAACCTGTGAACCGCCAGGACGAGACGTACCCATTGACACATCCTAACACGGTTTATCCTTATGCTGATGCTCAGAATTCCTTTGGAAACTCGAAGGTGTAGGCCAACTTTCGGGGTTAAATTTGACTCTGCATTTTGCTGTACGCTGATATTAGTTTGGGGAGTAGTTTGTACTTGTATTTACTTGGACTATGCTTTCGGACGAGCTTTCCATCAGATGTCACATGTCACAGTTGCCTATTGCATTGCACCTAAACCAATATGCCTTTCTTCAACGCGATATCAAATGTAGACCTCAACGGGAGAACAATCGTGATCGTTGGTGACATCTCCATAGTCAGGAAGAGTGAACTGACTTCCTAAACTTCCAGCCTGTCGTGTCTATGGCAAATATTGGACAACTCTCCGTTGATCTCCTCGTTTCTAGTTTTTCTTTGAAACGAATAGGTTTATTCGATCCTCAGTACTTCATTCCTGTGGCTGGGGCAAGTGAATATAGAGAAACAGGCGTCACAACCCCTTGTGAATGTAAGTTTGAAATTGACCTGATACTATATCGCCGGCCACCAGCAGTTAATTTTGTCCACAAAGTGTATGGTCTTCACGATGTTGATTTTGTTGTGGTGCAGCAGCGGTCTCCAGTCTTAAAGGTTGGGATCCAATTGCTACGGTATCAATTAAGTATGCTAAGGAAGCGTTCCAGGCCATGAAGGGTGCATTCGTCAGGAAGCTTTTGGACTTCATCACATCATCTAAATGCAAAGGAATCCTATTTCTCTCCGGAGTCGACTTATCAAATAGAACAGACTCCCAAATGTTGTGCGCCTCGATTTTCTAATTATGATGTTGGTGATATAGTTCATAACATATCCAGGACACCAACACATCAGATCCGTCCAGTGAACGATGAACACTTCGCAGGCACTCCGTTGCAAGGTTTATTGACGCTGAAAATACCATTTTATGCTGCGTCTCCGACTTTCTCGAACCCATACACAGCACAGGAAAGACGTGAACAACCTTCATCAGCAATCCCTTTCATTCCAGGTGGTGGCTTGACACGTCGAATTCTCTCTCAAATCGCCCTGGAAGAGTGGAGTATTCCCATAGCCTGTATTCTACAATTTGTTCTAGAGGGAGATAATCGTGTTGACGCAGGTATCTTAGCATCTGTAGTTGCCAAGGTGTTGGACAGGGAGGCAATGCAGTGGAGGCAACCTAAGAGTTGGGGAAATGGACTATTTGGTAGTTCTCACGCCCAGAGTCTGTATGGATAGATTTAACCTGATCTGTGAAGAAGAGGCCATCGTTCTACATACAGTTTTCACTCTGGCCCGCTTGACTGTCTAAGGAATTTTTAAAACTTGCATCGGCCAAGATACAAACGGTTGTTTGGTTATGACCTAGCTCATTCCTGTTCTCAAAATTGAAAATTAGCGGTCTCAATTGTTTTTATGCGTTGAGCACTGTATACATGAACAGATCGATTCCTACTACCTGGACCCGACATCCTTCATCATCTCTTAATGCAATGTCCAAATCACCGTCTGCCAGTAATGCCGATCCGTTTACGACCTTTATGCACGGCTTTAGCAGCTTTAGCAAGAGGCATATAACCATAAGGATCCACGTCCCCAGTTTTGACGTCCCCTCCAGCTCTCTACCGAACGGTTAGATGCGAAGGAGAATAACAAGTGAAATCGGCTCACTTTGGCCTTGAACTCATGCCCGAACCTCGGCAATTCTTTCCTTTTCTTCTTCTTTTCTGAGAGAGGGTTCTCATTAACATCTACATCCATCACATCGTCTTCCATCCGCCGCTTCTTCGTGTCCTTGTTGAATTTGATTCGACCTCGCGGACCTCGACTAAATCCATCGACCGAAGTTAATGCTTCGCGGTAAGCCGTACCGGCGACATTTGTTGCTGCTGCATCATCATTGTCCGGGTCTTCGGTTTCATAAATTATCATCTTTCCGGTGTCCTCATCGATCTTGAATCGCGTTGCGTCTTGTCCTGGTTGCTTGCGCAGGTTTGAATGAAAGCCTGCGCCAATAAAGCTTTAGTATTGACGAAAGCTACAGTACCAATGACATACTTGTGATTTTAATGGCAGCTCCTTCAAGCAAGTCCATTGGGTCATCGTCATCTAACCGCAATCGGGTCCCCTCTTTGATGGTCTTATCTTTAAGTGTAGGGACATGACCCTCCTCATTTTCGCTGTCTTCACTCTCGTCCTCGCTGCCGTACAGTACGTCGTCAAAGGCGTCACCTGTAATCCCGCTATTTGGAACAATCTGCTAGTTTCATGGTAATTTTTTTTTGTTGATTCTAGACCAGCAACAAGCATACCTCAGCGTCACTCCCTTCAGTCTTGTTCGCCCTCTTCCTCTTTGCTCTATCCTTACGCTTTTTGATATTGATCAGAACCTTTTCTCCCTCTTCGCCGTCGACACAAGCATATATCTCTTGCCAGCTGAAGCGCCTCATCATGCGTTCGAAGATATGCCGAACTTTGAGTTTGAAGTGATTTTTATGGTCATGAGACCAATTCAGTAAGGCTGGTACCAATGCTTTTAGATGCGGACGAAGGAATTCAAAGGGAAGTGTATGTATCGCGAGTTTGAAAAAGCCAAGTACTGACTTGACAATCTCGCGATTAGCAGAGGTTAGTAAAACAAGCATTGTCGTAAAAATTTCTGTATGCATGTTGGACGGGATATCATCTATGGAGACAAATGTCAGTTTAAAAGTACGGCGTCCAGTTCGCGATGGTTACCTTTGAACTCGAAAACAAGCCGGGAGATAGCAGTGACAGTTGCACTGATCATATGAGGACTTGCACCTGCAAGGCCACCAGCAACCATAGTCATGAACTCCTCGATGCTGGCATCAGCATCTTCGACCGCATCCTCATCCATCCCGTCGACCATGCTTCGCTTGACAACACCACCGCTACACATCTTCTTGCCCATTGAGATAATGAGATCGAAAGCCGTTTTCCTGGTCTTTTCAGAGGGTTCTTTGGTACCAAGAACTGCTTCGGGAATCAACGAGGGTATGATGTGCAAGGAAGTTGAATCCAAGCGAGAGACCAAAACGGCCAAGAGAGTGAATCGGTCCTATCACAGATATTAGACTTCGTAAAGAGATTAAAAGTTACAGACTTTTTTCGCGGCAGGATTGAGGCCGTCCGTCATTTCGTCAACCTTTTGAAGAACAGAGCTGGTCTCAACGACTACTTTGGCACTTTCAATTAGTTTTGTCAATATTTTGTATCCTCGCTTCTGAACGCCGTTATCTTGGGAAGTCAGAACATCATGAACAAGCGTGATGTCCAACAGTGTCCTGGAATCGGAATCTGAAAGGTTTGGCAAAAGAAGAATGAAGATGTCTTGTGCTATCGTTATTTCCACATTTGTGTGAGATTGACTTCGTGGAAAATCACTAGATTTGAATATTTTCAAGACTTTCTGGAAAACATTGCTTGCCTCCTGACGGAAAAATCTATCTGGGTCAACACTTATCTTTCGTGGAACGAAAACAGACCTCTTTGCCTGCTATCGACATCCAAGACTGAATGACCTCCCCGATCACCATACGTGCTTCTGGACCCACGCTTCCATACACATTAAGCAACACAGCTAACCAGCTTTCTGCTTGAATTCGAAGAAATTCTATGTTTTCTTCGGCTTCTTGAAGGGTGATTGGGCAGTCAGGGGAGAGAGAAACATTTGAGTCAACTAGGATTTTCAGAGCCTTGAGAATGGAGGGGCGAAGTTGCAGTTGTCCATATAGAAGCTGGGATAAAAGCTGGGAAAAGGCAGGGATCAAAGACTGCCAAGCAATTCAGTGAGATGGAATTAAATTGTTTACCAAGTGCGGTCTTACCTCTTTAAGTCTGGGCGAACAATAACAATATCCTGGCAGACAAGCCCAGACCTGCCCTATCAATACGTTCCACACTTTTGCCTCAGAGGGACGTCCTTCTGACTCGGCACTTTGTTGCCACTCAAACATCTTTTCGCTGAGTGGCACGAAATAGGATATGAAATGGGACAACGACGATGGATGTTGCTGTGCAATGAGAGGAAGAAGAAACGCCCGAGGTTCGGCACCTGCAGAACTGCAGAACGATAAGGATTTAAACAAGTGAAAATGAAGGAGACACACCGGTTCTCAGGTTCCAAATTCAAGGGCATTGACTTTAATATCACTTCTGGTCCAATGACTCGAACCGCTACAGAAAGTGTTTCATCTGCTGCTTCCTTGTATTCGAAGGCCTTTGATGTCCTCAGGTCGGATATGCGAATTATGAGAGGCATTAGAAGGATTTCGGCGGCAGTAGGAGCTGTCCTGTGCTGCCGGTGCTGCAGATTTTTTATCATGGATGAGACAATTAATAGAATTTCTGGTGTTGCACGCGCATAAAGTAACGAGTCCAAAGCTTCCCTGACTTGCGAAATGATCTTGCGAATCACTGGCGAATCACGATCCTCAATAGCAGCTGATATCAGTGGTGGAGAAAAGCAACTTGAGATGATGGAGAGGGATTCGGCGGTCGCTTTACGGGACTGTGCATCTGTAGAATCCAAGAAAACCCACACAGCCCTCCAAACCCGTCCTACCTCTGAAGACGCACTCCTCTGGTCGCAAGCTTGAAAAGCGGACATGACTTGGCTGAGGACAAAGACCCAGTTGGAAGATAGCAAATGATCGGTTTTCGGAGGCGGAGATGAAAGTAGAACTTTCAGAAGTTCAGGTAATTGAGCCCCGATGTCGGCTGAATCGTCATTTATTGAAATAGCGCAGACCTCGGCTAAAATGGAATAAGCCGTCTGGGAAAGATAGGTATTTCCGAGACGAGGCAGCGTAAGAAGAATATCTGTGATTGCGGCCAGATGCTACGTTGAGCGTAAGTTGAGATGAGGGACTGGAAATTTATACAACGTACCTTTGGATGCAAATTAGGGATAATCTGTTTTAAGAGAGCGAGAAGATGAATCGAAGCTTCGGTGCCAGGTGTGTTTGAATGTTTTGCACTTTTGCCTTTACCAAACGGCACAGAACTAGCGGCTGTGAGAGTACCCTTTACCCATTCCGCCACGCGTTCAGAATATGGATGTCTGATAAGCGGCGTGGGGGGATTTGAAAGGAGATCATTTACTAAATCAACAGCTTTTTTACGAACTTTGGGCCTTGGGTCGATACATAGCTGCAAAGCTGAGGCAAAGGTTTGTCTGACACCTTGAGCTTCGAGTTGAAATTTGTCCAGAGATCTGAAAATCGTCTGGTATAAAGAGAGTTGTGAGCGCAAGGGTGGGGCATGTTGATTTAGAGTCGAGAACAGAGGGGCGGTCAAAGTGAGGAGGGTCGTGAGATTTGTGCGAATCACTGACGCTGAGACAAAGGGCGCGACTAGTGCAAGAAGATACAATTCTGCAGGTAGAATTGCTCCTTCGTCTAGGGATACATCCTTCTCTTGGATTGTCCTATCCAAAGTTGTAAGAAGTGCGGCAAAATAAGCGGTTGGAGTGATTTCAGTATGTCTTTCTTTGAAAGTGGACTCGAAGGCAATTAGTAAGTTTGCAGGGGTCTTTTGGTGGGGCAGAGACGACGATGTGTGAGGCCTAATTTTTGCAAGGGCATCTTCCATGACTGCAACTAAAAAAAATAGATAACCCTTTTTAGGAATCAGAACATCAGCTTAGTCAGCACAACTGGTACTTGAAGCTGCTTCCAGCAGTTAAGTAAAGTTCACAAGAACTTGCCATGCCACAGGGAACTCCGACTCCTTGGTCATACGCTTTGATTCGGTATTTTTTAACCAAAAATCTGACCAACGGTTGCTGAGATTTACTCAGTCTTCTGTTTCGGTTTGTACTCAAGATCTTCTATGGCTCCATTGTTGTCGAAAATGCGCACCTCGTTCCGAAGACAGGAAAACCATGGTATTATATACATTTCATCTTTTACTCAATGTCTGACAAGAGTGCCAGTATCGTTTGCGCTAATCACAGCAATTCGCTGACGGATGCCTTGTAATAATCCCACACGCATTCTTTCCATTTGCTTAATCACTCCTCCAGACTTCTCGTGACTTCAATGCCAACCAGCGTACGCACATTTATATCAACATATCAATGTTCCTTATTTCTCCGCAGAGACGGAACATGCTTCGACTAACCGCCAAGGCGACCCAATTCGGTCACAGGACGTTCACCAGCTGGCTCATTGAGTCTGCTGGGACAGTTCCGCTAAAGAGGAGAAAGGACTATGGTGGTGAAAATGTGGATAACACAGAGGCCATGGAATACCTCATACAAGTATATTCCATTTCTGGCATCTTCACCCATATTTGTTTCGCTTTGTTCACTTTCCTTTTCAACAGGCACTGGAGCTAGGAGATGCTGTATGCTTATTTCCAGAAGGTCTGAGTCGGTTTCATCCTACTATTTCCCCTCTCAAGACAGGAGGTATGTATTTGTATTTGTGACTCCATGAAAAACATTTCACCATCATCCAGTTGCACGCCTCGTTTCTGACGTTCTTACAAGAAACAGGGATGATCCTTGTTTCGAGATATCTGTTCTGACTTGCTCAATCACATACATGTGCTTGATTTCGTTCTTATTTTACTTTGCACATCTAAAATCTGTTCAAGGCACCGTCAACACTTTCGTTCGGACGTCTTGTTAACCTTTCACGAACCCATTACGTTCACTCCAAAGGTAGGTACTTTTTCAGGTTGTAATGCCAGCCCCTTATCTTGAATAGGATAACCTTGAGCTACTAGCTCCTGTTGATTTTGATTACATTCGGGCAATAACATCCCAAATGCAAGAAAAGATTTCTAGTGGAACGCTGGATGCGCCTTCTTGGGACCTCATCCGGACAGCAAAGCTGGCCGCCCGGATGTACGCGCCCCTTGGTACTATGATGAGCTTGGGTGATCATGTCCGCATCAGCCGTACTTTCCTCGAGGTTTTTAAAAACCCGCAAGATTATTGTGCAGATGGCAATCAGGAGCAGGCTGAGGAATTACGTCAACTGCAGGTGGACCTAAAGGTTTGTTCCTTCATCCCCGCCGTACCCTAAATTCACCCTCCAGATATAGACCTATCAGGATCAACTTGCAAGATGGGGAATAAAAGATGACAGGATACGTCGTCCATTAAGTCGTCGAACGATAATATCCCGCCTCATTTTGCGGTTTCTATGGTCATATTGCCTGTTCTCCATCTCACTTCCCGGACTTTTGCTTTGGCTCCCCGTATTCGTCACTACATTTGTCGCTGTTCACAACTTTTAGAAAACTGGCCCCATTTTTGACACATGGGATGAAATAGCCCAGTACAAGCTCATCTATGGACTGGCTTCAGGCCTTGGTGTTTGGGTGACAGCCGTCATTCTTACTTGGCCGGTTGCTTCTGTAACTGTATTTCTGACCCCTGCCGTTATGTGGATGACATTACGCTGGCTTGAAGACGCTGTATCTGCGTTTCGTGCTTTTACAGCACTCTACCGATTATTGCGGGTGGGCAAACCTGTTTTAAAGAAGATGTATGAAACTAGAATGGATTTGCATGCAAGACTCATGGATATTGCAGTAGTCAAACTACATCTACCAGCTGACCCAGAGTCTTACTTTATGCTTGCAGGAGGCAAGGAAAAAGGAAGGGTGAGGGGTAGGTGGGAGAGTAGGGCTAGGTACTTCTCAATTAACAGGAGGAGGAAACGGGATTGGAACGAGACTCTTAGGCTGTATGACAAGGTGGATTACCCTGAGGGCTGAGTCATATTGCAATTTAATTCCATGGTTTTTTATAAAGGTGGTTCTCCGGGCCTCGGACCGCCAACCCACGTGCAAACAAATTTGTTTTAAAAATAATTTAGGCCTGCAAAAACGCGTCACATAGAGATTTTCGAATTCCTTACCAGTTTTCTTTCCATATAGCGCTCTGAGCACTCCATCATCCAATAAGACAGATAGACAACTCACATAGAAATATAGAACTATAGTCAAAAACCTCTAATCTCGCAGGTACATACTATCGTGGCATCAAGCACTATGGTCCCAGCAATCTCCACCGACCTGTCAAATTCCCAATTCCTGTCTCTATTCGAGGCCCTCAGATCAGCGCCCACTGGGCCTGGTACGTTTTCTTTAACGATCTGGTAATTGTTTCTTCGACTGATTCCCGCTCAGATGCCAAAGCCGCTGCAGATAAGATTGCCCGCGAAGTTCAGAAAGTAGGACTGCAAGGTCTAGAGTAAGTGATCTAACCTTCAAAGCACTTCTGCTAGTAACGCCTTTCAAAGTGAGTTCCAAGTCTTGCAAACGTTACAAGAATTCGCTACAAACAAGAAATCGGGATACGAACGTGAATCCGGTGCAATCTGCTATCACTCGCTTGCAGTAATCTTGGGGCCTGCTGTCGCTCCCCTACTATTGACTGCTCTTCCAACACTCTTTGATCTTTATATGGATAAGGGTGACGTTGTTCGTGTGGCCGCAACTTCCGCCGTGAAATCGATTCTGAAACAATTTCCTCCCGAAGCCACACCTAGAGTCTTTCGTTCATTAGAGTCTATACTCGAGAACGGAAAATGGAGATCAAAAGTCGGTGTTCTGGACTCTTTCAAGCCTTTTGTGAATTCGGCTCGCGATTTCGTTGCAGCTGAGCTTGGAAATGTCCTGCCTAAGGTCGAAATAGCCATGCACGATACAAAGCCAGAAGTGTCATCTGCTGCAATTAAATGCGCTACTAGTCTCTGCACCACCCTTGCCAACCCGGACCTCTCCCACCACATTCCCGATCTGGTGAAGTGCATGGCCAACCCTGACCAGGTCCCAAGTTGCATTAAAGCAATGTCCAACACCACATTTGTTGCCGAGGTCACTGCGCCTGCTTTGGCCGTCCTTGTACCATTGTTACTTCGCGCGTTGAATGACAGAAGCATAGAAGTTCAGCGTCGTACCGTCGTCATCATCAATAATCTTGTCAAATTAGTTCGAGATCCTAGAGTAGCTGCTACCTACCTTAGCCCGCTCGTGGAGGGGGTTAGAAAAATTGCTACGAGTGCCGCATTTCCTGAGGTAGAATCCACATTTTCATTCTTAGTGTTTTTCTGATGTTGACGTTGTTCAGGTCCGGGCCTTCGGCGACACAGCTCTCAAGACTCTTCTTGCATCTGGCGCATCTTCCACCAGTCGTCCTAACCACCGTAATGTTGACGGGGAGGTATTCGAAGCTCTCCTGACTCTTAAGAGTTTTCTACCTGAGAAATTGGCCGTGGTTGCGCCCTCCGTCCCTAATGGACCAAAAGTGCCAAAATATCCGCTTCTCAAAACTTCTCTCACCTTCGTGGCTGCACTTGTTGCCGATCTCGTCCACTGGAATAACTTACATGATGCAAAGGTTTGGAACAGATGCGTAGGCGTCTATATAGATCCTTGGGTGGATGAAGGGCAAGGCAGCGCTTTTGCTGAAGTCATCCGTAATCATTATCATGCAATAGAACGTGTATGTGCAAATTTTTGTTCACCACCGTTTAGTTTTGAGATAAATTTCAGGCGAAACACGTTAACTCAATGGGCGACTCAGTAGAAGAAGGGGAAGTTCTGTGCGACACGTTATTCTCTTTGGCATATGGCGCACTACTCCTTCTCTCTCATACGACGCTTCGCCTCGTTCGGGGCCGGCGGTATGGTATTCTTGGACCGAACGGAGCAGGGAAGTCGACACTGATGCGTCAACTTCGAGACGGAAAAGTGGAAAATTTTCCTTCTCCAGACCAATTGCGTTGCGTCATGGTTGAGCATTCATTACAAGGCGAAGACACATCTCTTTCCGTGTTAGATTTCATCGCTGCTGGTTTGTTTGGATTTTGTATTGCCGTGAACATGCTAACGCCTTGATATAGATAAAGCACTGGCCCACATTCCAAAGTTAAAGATAAAACAACAACTCCTGGAAGTTGGGTTTGATGACCACCGACAGTCTGAAATTGTCGGTGGGCTTTCGGGGGGTTGGAAGATGAAATTAGAACTTGCAAGGGCAATGCTTTACAATGCCGACCTTCTTTTGCTCGACGAACCGACTAATCATGTATGTTCTTGTTACTTAACGTTCCGGATGATGAGGTGACGGTGTTATAGCTTGACCGCGACTCCGTGAAATGGTTAGAAAATTGGTTAGCTGCTCAGAAGCGCCTCACGTGCCTCATTGTTAGTCATGACTCGGGGTAAGGCTAACTTATCAGTTAGTTCTATGGCCAACACAAAATATCAGGTTTTTAGACAACGTTACAACAGACATTATTCATTACGAGGAAAAGAAGGCAAGTTACTTGAATCTATTTGTTCTACTAGATTAATATGGCCTTAGCTTGTATACTATCCAGGCAATCTTTCCAAGTTTGTGGAAAAGTATCCTAAAGCAAAATCATACTATACTTTAGCTGCAACGACTGTGAGGTTCTCGTTCCCTACACCAGGGTCGCTTATGGGTGTCAGAAGTAACACTCGAGCGATATTAAAGCTTTCAAACTGCACATTCGCATACCCAGGCAGGAGTACACCTAGTCTAATTAATGTGACATGTGCACTCTCACTTTCAAGGTAGACCTTTGGTTATAATTGTTGTCAACATTCCATGAATCACCCTTACTAGTCGAGTTGGTGTGGTAGGACCGAACGGAGCAGGGAAATCGACCCTTATCAAACTCATGACTGTCAGTATTTGATGATTGTTTCTGCATTTTCGTTTTTGACTCAATTTTAGGGCGAGACCGTTCCACAGGAAGGGACAGTTTACAAACACCCCAATTTGCGGGTTGGTTATGTTTCTCAACACGCAACCCATCACATAGGTAAATTTTATTGGTTCGTTACTCTTATAGTTCTGAATTGGTACAACACCAGAAAAGCACCTGGAAAAGACCCCTATAGGCTATATTCAATGGCGCTTTCAGGATGGACATGATCGTGAGCGCCTATCAAAAACTTGCCATTGCCAATGACCTTGAAACTATTGTACTAGGCGAACTGCTCGAAAAGGCAACGCGTGTGTTATCTGAGGAGGACAAACGCATTTTAGATCAAGAATGGATTGGGAAAGATGGTAGTAAACGTACAGTTGAGGTAATTTCACCAAGCTACCACACGAGAACACGGTATTAACAATTACCCAGCTAATTATGGGCCGCCAAAAGCTCAAGAAGTCATTTCAATACGAGATCAAATGGCGGGGTTTAGACCATAAATTCAATACCTGGGTTCCTCGGGACAACTTACTTGCCAAGGGCTTTTCAAAACTTGTGCAGCAGTTTGATGACCTCGAGTCGTCTCATGAAGGTGCTGGCGCTCGCGATACTTCAGCCCATCTCATACGCAAGCATTTGGAAGATATTGGTCTTGACGGTGATATCGCACAATATAACGAGATATCAGGGCTCTCTGGGGGTAATGACCATATCTGCCCTCATTCCCTTAGTATCACTCATTTGACTCAACAGGTCAAAAAATCAAGCTGGTCATTGCAGCTTGTTTGTGGAATAACCCTCAGGTAGGTACACGCGGAACTGCTTCTTTTATCCGATGAATCTTCTCCGTAGATCTGCGTCTTAGATGAGCCGAGCAATTTCCTTGACAGAGAATCGCTTGGAGGGCTCGCTGTGGCCATCAGGGAATGGTCAGGTGCAGTGGTAAGACTATTGTCATCCAGTTTCCCGATATGTCATGGAATTCGACAGGTCATCATCTCCCACAACCACGAGTTTGTGTCGTCTCTGTGTTGGTTCGGATTTCGCGTGTCAAAATTTCGTCATTAATTTCTCCGTAGGTCCAGAGATATGGAACTTTGAGAATGGCCGATTGACTCACCAAGGCAAAATTGCAACCATTGAAGACATTATTCCGGATTCCAGATCACCAAAAGGAAGTCGTACACATACCCCCGCCCTTTCTCGCTTGCAAAGTCCTGCCCAATCAGCAGCTGGTACACCAGTGGCCAGTGGTGCAGAGGAAGCGGCATCTTCCGGTCAGCCAGTCAAGAAGAAAAAGAAATTAACTAGGAATCAACTAAAAGCTCAAGAAGAACGTCGAAGGTTGAGGAGATTGCGTTGGCTGAGTGAAGGAGGGCCAAAGCCTGAAGACACTGATAGTGATTGATATCTTATCTGGAAATCCATATTTAGTAATGACAGGTGAAGTTTACGCAATCACAATTAATCTAATTGAACTCTCCGTCTTCTTTACTTCTGCGTACAGGCGTCTGGATTGATTGTCTGTCAAGGGTACTCTACAGACTCGTGCTGCTTCTTATGTTATTGATAACGTCAGATGAAAACAGTTTAAACAGACTATCACGGCGCTATATCTGGCACCTTCGCAAATGATTTTATTTCCCTTCAAAGGTTGCAACGCTGCATGGAAATGTGTTTGAGGACACGCGGCGTCCTCATTCTCAGTCAACACTTCTTTTGCTCCCTTGCCTCGTGGTTTCACTTTAGAGACACCTTATAGCTGCTTCCACATTGCCAGAGCTCTCTATTGTTGAATTCACTCCTCTTCCATAGCATCATGCTGCTTTTCGTAATCCATCTTGTCACCCTCTTTACCTATGCTTTGGGACATGGATATGTCCATAAGGTGATTGTCGGGGGCCAAACTTATGAGGGATGGAACCCTTTCAGCGATCCGTGCGTTTCTTGGCTTGCAGTTCCTGTGCATGAGGATCTATATTCAGTTAGATATGTCAATGGACCACCCAAGATTGTCAGGAAGGTGTTGAACGATGGCTTCGGTAAGGCTCCGTCTCTTATTTCCCCCGAGTTTCTGGGACATTGATGAACAGTGGCGAGCACTGACGTGGACATAGCATGTCACCACGGTGGAAATGAAGGCACACTGGCAACTGCCAGCGCGGTGTCAGGCTCAAAGATTGTGTTTGATTGGACATATGTAGGCTTGATTTTTTTATAACTCCTCGAGTTGACTGAATTGAAACAATAGTGGCCCGGAGGCGAGTCATAGCGGTTCTGATCTCTTTCAATCCCAACTGCTTACCGTGTTGAGTAGACCATCAGGGTCCAGTATCCACGTACATGACATCCTGCAATGGGAATTGCTCTAAGTTCGGCGCGAACAATGCCAAATGGTTCAAGA
The DNA here is from genome assembly GCA_026262225.1 of Inosperma sp. D86. Classification (NCBI taxonomy): domain Eukaryota; kingdom Fungi; phylum Basidiomycota; class Agaricomycetes; order Agaricales; family Inocybaceae; genus Inosperma; species Inosperma sp. D86. Next base: position 91,928 of record JAIUJM010000007.1, read on the forward strand.
TTGACGCTGAGGGCTATGATTCTTCTACCCGACAATGGGCGGCAGCTAAACTGATTTCCAGTGAGATATTTCGGCTCTCGGCGTTTTCCTACTGTGCATGCTGATTCTTATATGTCCCCATGATTCACAGACGGTGCTACATGGTCTTCTGTTATTCCTTCTAAACTTGAGCCTGGAGAGTATGTGAGTGTTTGTCCTCAGTATCTTCATCAAGACAAATTCACTCAGTTATTTTCAAGCTGGTCCGTAATGAAATGTATGTCACATCTCAGGCCTGTTACGACCGCCAACAGATGGAGCTGACATGCGGATAAACTCTGGTAATAAATAGCATCGCCTTACATTCAGCAGGATCGCCGCAATTTTATCCCAGCTGCTCGTAAGTAGTTATTTTTGAATTGTGCAGGAGCAATTGGCTCAAGGAAAAATTACAACAAAAAAGACAGATCACAGTAACTGGATCAGGGACGGGGAAACCTTCTGACAGCGACTTGGTGTCTATGCAAGATCTCTATAAGGGAGTCACCTTCCCCAATATTTACACGGATCCGAACATTTCTTTCACGATACCAGGGCCACCTCCGATAAACTTTGATGGAAATAGCGGCACTACTAGTACAACCCACTCTACCACGACACAAAGTTCTCGTATTGCGGCTTCAACTACCATTTCATCTTCTTATTCCAGTTGGCCAACGATGCAGTGTCAACTCGGCTCGAAGCTTCGCAGACGGAATGCTTAGCAGACCAAGGTTCTCTCACAGTTCCCCAAATAGTGCTGGGGCGCTGAAAGACAGTAGTTTATTTGGCTCCTGTTGGGGAGTTTACATAGATTGGCGATCATACCGCTTCTAGGCATTGCACTCAAGTCAGTTTGACATATGTATATATTTCTATGCTTTTAGGAACGTGAAAAATGGGTACAAAGACTAGGTGTGATGGTCAGTACGTTATATCCTTAGAGATCTGGGGCACATATATGTAAGGTATATAAAAGTATACTTTCGAACAGTTCATATACACTCTGGTTCGCAAGCTGTGCATAATCCCCATCACGACGACATGACTAGTCGAAAATATAGCCACTGTTCTATAAGATCAGTAGACAGGGTATGAGTAAAAAGACAAGGTAGACTAAGGCATTCATGATTGCATCGAGTTTACGTATGTATTGCACAATAATGACATAAAAGTAAAATAAAAAAGAGTCACTATAAAGACAGAAGTGTTCAGCAACTGAAATAGATGATTAGGAGAAAAAAGGTAGGCGGTTCAAGTCCAATCACATCGGAGTCTTCTCATCGGTGGACGATAAATTAAGAGGTTCGAGCATTCTAATCGATGATAAATTTAAAGTCAAGAAATAAGAACATGACGAGCGGTTGTAACCACGACGAGAGGACCTTGCGTTTTCGTAGCATCGAGATCCAGTGACTTCCTAGTCACGGTGTCGTGAATGGTAGCTACCGTAGTGTGCCGAAGGAGGGTGAGAAGAATGAGATCTAGGGGTGTCCAGGGACTGATTCAAATACAAGGCATCGGAGTTGGATCCAGACCCAACATCATATCCAGGGTGAGGAACGATCTCTTCGGACATAGCGTCTGTTTGACTAGCAGTCATGGAGAAAGGCTGGTGAGGTGTTGAAGATGAATTGCTCGAGTGCCGGTTTGTTTGTCTCATAGACTGCCGCTTGTTCTGGAACCTGACCAGGAACGTTAGAAATGGATGGTTTGAACGAAAAGAGTTAGAATAGAATACCATATCTGCACACTCCTTGCTGACATATCAAGCATCTTTGCCAAGGCGATGCGTTCTTCGGTAGAAGGGAAAGCCGTTCGAGCATATGTCTCATTCAAAACCTTGAGTTGATTCGCATCGGCACGCTTCCTCTTCTTCTTCACGGTCGGCTCCTCAGGAGACGTAGGCGAGACGGGTGGTGGAGTGTAGCTCTGTGGAGGGACGGCCACGGACCCCGAGCCAGTGCCACGGAAGGGGGAGGTCGAGCGAGGGTCAATTCGAGGGATATCCTCAAACATTGCAGGCGGTTGGTTCGAAGTAGGGTCCGGGGCTATACAGTACTGATAGGAAGCAATAGCGGACGGGTATTGCATGAACTGATTGGATGGAGGATAAGTTGCTGTCGGCGATCGAATGTTAGCGACCGGAAAATTAGCTTGGGGTGACACAAAGTTGGATTGGTAGGCCGACCAGCGTTCTGCGGGCGTGGTGGATGTTGACAAAGGTGGCAACCTACGGGAATCCGAAGGATTAGCTACAAGGGGTGGGGACGACCTTGAGGAAGAATATGTAGGGAAAGATGGCTGAGGAGAATAGCGTTCGTGGTGGATTTCATAAGTTGGGAAACTAGTGGGAAATTGGGGCGCTATGGAAAGAGAGATGAATGAATAAATGAAATCACAAGATTTAATATAAGTAAAATGGCAAGTTACTTACAAGTACTAGTGGTTGGGTAAGCGCCGTAGAGGGCTTGGGAATCAAGGTCATAGTTTAACTTGTTGGGAGCTGAACGAGGTTGGGTATAAGGATTAGAATAAGTAGGGGGCACTGTATTGATCAAAGGGACTTGATGAGCTTGTGGATAAAGGACATTATTTTGGGAAAACAGACCTGGAAAACGTGAGGTTGGAAAAGAGTCAGAAAGAGGAGGCAACACTGTTCGCCCACCCTGTCCCGTTGGAAAGAAAGCATGACCACTATGAGACTCTCCTGGAGAGCTTCTACGAGATTTTCCTACAGTTGGATAATAGCGCTCTTTGTTGGAGCTGGACATTATTACCGAAGAGGTAGTAATAGAAGAGAAAAATGAAGATGGGAAAGGGACTGAAAATTAAAGGGACGAAAGTAGAGGATATTTATCTTGTATGAAAGCCCTGCACGCGTAAGTACGATGGTGCTCGCTAAACTAGGGACAGCCAGGAGGTACGGGTGCGCCAACAGCACGCGGATGGCAGGAGGACGAGGGATGGCGTTGAGGTCGACTCGTGTGTGTGCTTAAAAAAGAGAAAAGGGGGACGTCGGCGAGGGGGGGAAGCGTGCAGGAGAGTCCGAGGGTGCTGGAGTATACCATTAAAAGGCTATTTGGAATCTGGGCAGACTCTTAGAAGGCCAAAAAGAGTCTTCGCAAGAGGAAGCAACGGCCTTTCGGGGTCAGATATGATAGAGACGCCATGTCAAATGGAGACATGAGTTGTCATAAGCGTCTGTAAAATTAAATCCTCATGTTCAGCAGATCTCGCAGCTAACAAACCATTTCCACCGAGATCTCCTCATCGTCTTTGCCGACATCCATCAGAAACTGTGTGCAAAGTACCGCAGACGCTCTCCGCCTTGTTAGACAGTCACCGTGCAGCCAAAGTCCAAAGCCACGATCGATCGTAGCCAGCTCGAGGTGTTTCAAGAGTCAAGCTTAGCTTCAAACTGGACCGAAAACAAGAGACAAAATCCCCTAAAAAAATCTGAACATTATGGCCCCAGAACTTGGCGCTACAACATCCCTTCAAGGCGGCAACATACCGACAACCAGCACCTCAAGAGTCGGGATGACGTAAAATTTAGGCACGTGACTGATGAGCTTCTTGACCCGACAAGGACAAAGTTAGATACAACACTTACTTCGAGCGCTTTGCATACTTACTAGCTTATCGCTTCCATGTCTTTCAGTCGTCCCTTGCCTGATCCTCCAGACCATAGTCCCCTCATGGGTCATCCACAATATCAGTATCTCCCAGGTCCCTATTATATACCCCACCATCATTATCCCCCGTATCAGTACACACCAAACCCTGACCCATACGAAGAACCAGCGACGTCCTCATTTCCTGTCGGAACAATCCTTCACAAAGGCTTCTATGACCTCTTATCCATGATACCTACTCCTTCTCCGTCACGTTTACTTTGGAGGACTTCGCCTCCGCCGAATGACTCCGTTGCAGGTCCTAGGTACGAGGATTTGGATAGCGCAAGAATCAAAGCCATGCCAAAGAAAGGCAGGAGAGTAAGCAAAGATATGGTCTCCAAACCCACCGGCTTTGTGTATGTCTCCTAAGCTTGCATTGCTATTCTCCCCCTGACTTTATCAGGCATCTTGTACATGCATCGGACGCCGACCAGATGGAAGCTCTTCTTACACGCTGGGGTCCAGATGGTATAGGAAAACTAGGAGGCGCGTTAGATATCTACTTTTACATCGTCAAGAACTCATCATAGAGCCTATATAGATCCACATTGGGCCAACCCGATCAAGAACTATATCCGGCAACAGAATCAGGCAAGGGCTATCAATCAGGTCGTTAATGCCCTCAAACCGTCCATCCAAGGCAGTACGTATCCTGAACTCCATGTCGTTAACGGCATAAGCAGTGCAACCTCATCTTCCTTGACGACTGCCGCTAAAGAGAATGTCGTCCTTAACCCCCACAACTTTGACGGTCTTCCAGGCCGTCCTGGAGGGTCCACTCTCCGATGGGGTGGAGGTCTTCAGTCACACCCAGAGGAGAATGAGGATCAAGATCTGAATTATATTCCACGACCCGAACAGATAGTAACACGGCCGAGAATGATCACACCTTCTCTTGCCACTCTGGAAAGGGCCGTGGCTGCTCGCATCTACTTTGAGAATTTGTATTTTCCATTGCTTCGCCAGCCTAATTCCAGGGAACAAAGACGCCTTGCAATGGAGAGAGATATGGCGGAAATGCAACTTTCTTTAGAACAGAAAGATTATCTCAGGGCCCGTTGGCGTCAAAACGAGACCGATTATTTACGAGAACGCAGACAGAAGGTTGATGCCAGCGCCTTTGTCAAGCTCAAGACAATTGGACATGGTTAAGTTGTCTCTCCCTCTCTTTTTTATTAAGATTGTTTATCCTTTGCCCCAGGTGCCTTTGGTGTAGTTTCCCTTGTCAGAGAAAAGTCGACGGGAAATCTTTACGCCATGAAACAGGTAAGGTTTGCTCTCCTCGATCTGTCAGCCCTAATTTTATTTTGTTTCATCACCGCTAGTTGCGTAAAGTAGACATGTTACGCAAGGGTCAAGAAGGCCATGTTCGAGCGGAGCGTGACATCCTTAGGGCAGCGTCCCTGGTCCATTCCCCTAACTTGGCAGAGTGGATCGTGAGGTTATATTACAGTTTCCAGGATCGTGATCACCTCTACCTTGTAAGTGTAGTGAACATGTTGTTCCCAAGGCTGCCGTGGTTACTGTTTAATTTCCTTATCTAGATACTGGAATACATGGGTGGTGGGGATCTTCTCAATCTTCTGATTGAAAGGGATGTGTTCGAAGAAGATTTTACACGGTTTTACGTGGCAGAGGTGACTCGAATAATCAGTTTCATTCATCCATCCCAGGACTTACAAGTGACTCAGATGATTTTGGCGATAGAAACCTGTCATCGCCACGGCTTTATCCACAGGGATATTAAACCTGATGTGTGTATTTCAATGTAGTGATGGTCACGCCGTTAATAATTTCTGTTTTTGTTTAATCAGAACTTTCTCTTCGACCCAGAAGGCCATATCAAGCTCAGCGACTTCGGCTTAGCGTGAGTTTCCAGTCCCAAACTGAGGACAGTATTTTTTACTAAGCAGCTGCTCAGAACGGATCTCCATTGGGCCCATGACACCTCTTGTAAAGTGCTTTCTTCTCACAATTCACAGACGGATAGCCGACCTTCTAGAAACAGATTACGAACAGCAGCGATTGCACTTGCTCCACAAGCATGGTATAGACCTCGAGGATTCTACCATTCTGGCGGACGGAAAGAAGACGAGGCGTATGGATCCCAAGGAAGTCGAACTCCTTATGGGAGGTGGAGATGGACAAGGAGGAATCTTTACCTGGCGCGAAAAGCACCGTCGGAAGGTGGGTTGTTTACATTTTTACCTCAAAACTCCTGGGGAGAAAACTGATTCAATCGGCGCAGTTGGCTTACTCTGTGTACGTCTTACTACCCTCCGGTGTGTTCGTGACAATAGACTTAACTGCGTCTTACATAGCTGTGGTACCAATTCTTACAGTAAGCTTCTTGCTATGGCCACCTTCCTTGACATCTAAAGGTTCCCAGTGTCTCCTGAAGTCATTCGCGGCCATGGCTATTCTTACTCCTGTGATTGGTGGAGCCTTGGGGTGATCATGTTTGAGTGCCTATACGGGTCTGTTTCATGAGATAGGATCTTACTTGTTTCTTTTTGCTGATTATGATCTGCTAGGTTCCCGCCATTCGTGAGTAACTCGGTAAGCAGCAACTAATCCTAGGGAGAACCCTTTTTCTTACTCGAGACGCAGCGGCATGTAACGCGGCAGAAGATTTTGAATTGGAAGCAATCGTTAAAATTTCCGTCTCGGCCACGCGTGTCGCACGAAGGAGTCAACTTGATGCAGCAGCTCCTCTGCGAACCGGAGGACCGCCTAGGTTCGCAGACTTCAGCTTCTGTGTCACGGCCCAACTCGATCGTCATCCAGTCCCGTAGAAGTGGCTTTGTTCCCCAGCCGGGCATCTCTGCCGTGAACGATGGTGCACACCTAATTAAAGTGCTGTTTCCTTCCCCTATAATTTGCTTGCAGTTTCCGCTGATTTTTCTTTTGGAAAATAAAATATAGGCTCATCCCTGGTTCAAAGGCATTGATTGGCAGAATATTCATAGATACCCTGCGCCTTATAGGCCGGAACTTCGAAGCCCTGAGGATACACGACACTTTGACTCCGACATCCCACCCGAGGTATGTGACTCCATTAGTGCGCGGTCGAAGGAACACATTGAGATGCAAACCTTTCGTTTCAGCCGCTTGCCCCAGCAAATGGTGCACCACCGGACGCTACCAAAGATCCTCTGCTTAAACATAAGATCCACGGAGCTGAAATTCTGGATGTGCGGAAGGCGCTTGCGTTCGCAGGTTTTACACATAAGAGTCCGCGAACGATCGCATACACAAGCGTGGATAAGGCATTTGGGAATTGGCCTGGTGATACACCTAAATTTGCTACTAAGGGCACCGTCAGGGGCCGTCCGGTCGTCAGAGAAACACGCGATATTGGGCTGGGTCGTGCAATCTCGATGTAATGAAGTTTATGACTAGTAAATCCGTCGGTTTTTGTGGCCAGAATATTTATGTGGATTTGTACTCTTTAAATGAATGCAAATGTGAATAAAATGTACTTATATAGTATGGACACTGGCAATCTGAAGTAGTAAGAATATTGCTCTGGTGTCCTAAAAACCGTAGTAATCGGTCGGCTTAACGATCGACAAAGCACCACGCAAGGCGACAGTACGCAAGTGCAAACATGGCTTTGAATTCGAAATACGCGAAATTATTGCAGTGGCATGTGAAAAAGTGAGGGTCCCCAGCTAGGTTGCCAGTTCCGAAACTCATCACAAATCACACCCGTACAACGCGAGAATTAGGACAGGCACTGCGGTAAGTCACTACAACACCAACCTAACGTTCAGATTAGATGCACAATATACAAAACATGGTGCAAAGATAGCAATTGATGATTGTATAGATAAGTTGAACTTAAGTCTAAAGGAATGAATAATTTATGATCGGTGATAAAAAAAATACCTAATGTGTGCTTGACTTACGCCTTATATACGAAGCACACGAGCGCTTCTGGGCTCGTGGGCGTCATCTCTTCACGTGAACGAACCACGTTACTCCGAGGCCAATTCTTAGAAAATCAAACAAGTCCATGTAAATACGATCGGGCAAATCTACAATTCATGGCCCAGGAGTATTGTCACTCGTAGGACCTGGAGGTAGATTGAGATGCACCCGGGAGTGGCGCCGCATATTGCTCAGGACACTGAAACTCCGGCCACAATTCTCAACTGGGCAAACAAAGGCTAGAAATTTGTTAACCATTAGCCGCCAAACTGAACCACGGTGCGTACGTTTTTCTCCCGTATGGCTATTAAGGTGTATCTAATCGAATCCAAAGTAAGTTCAGAAGACGGAAAGAAGAGAAGAAAATTACACGGAGACTACTTGGTCTGTTGAAGCCTTTACCACAATATTGGCACTCGTACTTTGCAGGATTTTCATCAAGATGTTGTGAACGCATGGCCATGGAACGATCTTCAGGTGTACCTTCACGTCCTGCATGACTGCGCTCATCATCAAGAGTTTTCCTATCCCCAGTCGTGGTAATGTTTGGCAAGGAATCATGGCCTGATCGAGGACGTCCAACAGAAGTATAGTCCACCGATTGGAGTGAACCGCCATATCGGTGTAGGTGCATCGAGGGCAGCGTAGTCACATCAGGCCTAGGTCCCGGCGGACTTTGTGTGAAATAACGTGGGTCTTCTCGCCATACGTGAGTGTCGCGATACGAGGGTGAGAAGTAGGTGGGCGTGTTCTCTTGACGTGGAAGATGACTGGGATGGTGATTGTGGCCGAGCGGTGGACTCATTCCCAACGACGGATGATGGGTGTGACCGAAGTCTTGCAACCTTGAGATGTGCTGGCGAAATCTTCTTAGCTCACCTTTAGCAATCAGTAGTAACTACTCACTCCGTAGGTCGCCTGAGACGGGCGGACGTGCCCATCTTCTTCGTCACTAACTCGGAAACCAACTACTGTCGGATGAGGAAAATCCTGTGATGTACTTGGCGGCCTCGACAATTCATCTACTGGCAGTGTCAATAGAGTGATTTAGAGAGACGAGGTGACAAGACCCACCTCCAAAGAGAGCCCTTATGGAAGGAAGCGTTGGACGGTGATTCTGATCTGAAGAAGAATTATCCATCGTCTTCGGGGAAGAAAAGACAGGTTGTCCAATAGTGGCACTACTTATGAACAGTGAAAGAATTTGTTGCCAAGAAGCATACACCTTTGATGAGACAGCGCACAGCCATGGATCTACGTCTTAGCTGAGCTTTGTTGTTTGAAAAGATTCTCCCTGACAGTGACTTGGGTCAAGTCTCATTTGTTGTATTAAAGGGAAAGAAGTGTTGAATCAATAATTATAGCAGTTCATCAGTGTGATGTTCGTCCGAAAGTGACCATGGAAGCAATCAAAATTTCCTGGAATAACGGATCACATTTCGTATTACCTAGTACTAAGATGGAACGTGACGCACGATGGATGATCAAGGAGGGTTTGAACTGCCACATAACTCTGAGTGGCAACGCTCAATCTTGCATGTCACTTGGGACGCTGTGTTTCCGCCTCAGTCTTTGTATTCAAGCTCAACGCATGTAACCCTTGGGCAAATTCTTCAGACAAAGCGGCATAGATCATTCGGTGGCGTTGGATAGTGGTCCGATTCTCGAATGCATTTGAAATTATCTCGATCGAGAAGTCTGTGTGTACAACAAACAGGCAGTCCAAAAAGATAGGGACAGGAAAAAACCGTACTTACGCGTCTCTCTGTTACCGTTACCTTGCTCTTGCATTGCAGCATGATGGCGATGCTGCCAGGAATCATTAGTGATTCTGATTGATGTGGGCCGCAAAAGTGTCGTCAACTGCGGGTTCCAACGTCAGGCTGATACCAAATTTAAAATATTGTTATGGAGTACCTTTGCGTGGATGGAAGCAGCTACGGGACCAGAAGTAGTCTGAAGGCTCATCGAATGTATGTTCCTGCTCACAAATTGGCGAAGGGCAACGAACATGAGAAGAGTTACAGATGCAAAACCGATCAAGGACCAACTGGCACAAATACAGGGTCGGGAAAAGCCGTGGGCAACGCAAATCCTCAGTCGCTCAAGTAACCGTCATTACAACCGGGCATTTCTAAGGTAATATGAACAATCCCGAGTCGACGTTCACATCCATATATTTGTAAGTTTCGATCTACCCTGAGCTGATGTATGCCTATGATAATCTATGATCTAGTGGATATTAATTCAAAGCAGAGAGTTGGTCTCGAGAAGCAGTATGATATCTGGATTAAAAAGATCAACAAAGAGTATACATAGTGCGGCAGGTAACTTACTGTGCGCAATTTCCGAAATAGATTGTTCTTCCACATCTGCAGTAAGATTTACATTTTCTGGCGGTTCAAACGATTGATCGATTCCGGGGAAGTCCAAGATCTCCCCACGACGGGCTTTTGCATACAAACCTTGACGATCCGTCTTCTCTGCATGCTGCAAAGTCGTCGCTACGTGAATGAGGAAGAAGTTTGCGCCAGACCCGCCGTTTTGAAGGACGATATCTCGAGCAAGTTGCCGTGATCGTTCCTCCGGAGCAGTCAAAGCTACTATAACTGCTGCACCGGCTCGAGAAAGTTCTGCGGATACTAAGGCAAGGCGCTGTGTGTTTTCATGCCGCTCATCCACGGTAGGAATTTTATCTAAACTCAGAGAGGGAATATAAAGTGTTAAATATCGGAAGCAAAACTGACAAACCTCGGGACGGTTCTTGTCTTAATGTGTCTTCAAACAGAACCGACACACTACGACCACCCTGTTGATGGAGCACAACTTGCAATGCCTTTGCTATTGTTTCCTGTCCTGAGTTGTGGAATCCAGTCAGAAAGAGAACGAATCCTTGCTTCTTTCTTGGTGGGTAACTGTCACGAAGGATCTGGACAACAGACCTATTGGCAAGGACGTTAATCAATTCCCTATGGCTGAAAAAACACTACTCACTCGTAACTGAACCAGGAGGGTATTGGAGCGCCTGTCCTTAGTCGCCTCCGGAGTTCCGTTCCCGAAATATCCAGTGTCTGTACACCTCTTGGGACTTCGTCTGCTGGCTGGTATTCATCGGTAGAAGGAAGATATGTCATCTGCCGGAATGGAACCATCTCAATGTCAAGTTCATCACGATATTTAAGGAGGAGGTCTTGTGCATCATATGGTCCATAGAAGCTGTTTCCTTCGGAGTTTTTTCCAGGACCTGCATGATCACGTCCAACTATGAAGTGTGTCGCACCGTGGTTTTTTCGAATAATGGCGTGCCAGATTGCTTCCCTCGGGCCACCCATACGCATCGCAAGAGGAAGAAGTGCTAGGTGACCCATACCGTTGGGATACTTCTGCATTATCGCCTCATAGACTCGAACACGCGTGTAATGATCGACATCACCAGGTTTCGTAAGGCCAACAACAGGATGGATCAGAACGTTCTATTTGGGAGAATTATCAAAAAGAAATTCAAAAAGGCAACCAGTATGGCTCACCGCTTGTCGTTCACGAGCAGCTCGGACGGTAAGTTCGCGATGGGCTCGATGCATCGGGTTTCGTGTTTGGAATGCGACCACTTTTTTCCATGACAGTTTCTTGAAATGGGCTCGCAGCTGCGCTGGGGTATCTGTCAGTCAGCGGGTCAGTAAATTTGTCGTTTTCACTGTACGCCGGTTTACATCGAAGGGCTACATAATCAAAATGTACAGGTGCCCTGATAACCTGCACTTTGCCCCCAATATAGAAGTCCTTCACTCGATTTCTGAGATAAGCAACGGAAGGATGGGCAGGATCGTCCGCGCCAAAGACTTGAATAGCTTCCTTGACTTTGTCTGGGGTATAGATGTCTTCCACTGTATTTCACGGTTATTACGACACTCTGACCAGGACACAAGGGTATACCTGTTATTATGGATAAGACAACTTCATCGCGAGGGTCTAGCAAAGCAATACGGGAGCCCGGAGTGATTGCCAACCGATCTACGTCTGTGCGGGACACATCAAGTGTAATAGGAATTGGGAAAAGCAATCCATTAGAAAGGCGTAGATTATCCACAACGCTATCATCTGAATCAGAATGTTAGATTATACATTTTGAAAGACCAAGACCTTTTATAATCAGCTTCATTCATAAAGCCCTCGAGTGGGCTAAAGCCGCCATTCATTATAAGCTCCAGATCACAGAGCTGACGCTGAACGGAAGTCAAGGTTGATTCAACGCTTCTTGTATGATTCAGATCTGAACGCATACCTCCGTCAGAATAATATACGGCAAATTTACGGACTCTTCTTCAAGCTGGGACGAGATGGGTTCATCGCGAGCCAAGAGGTCCTACGCATCGTCAGATTTCGGAGGGAGGTTGGGAGAAGAAAAAGCCTACTTTCAGAGTACCACCGTGAGGAATGTTGGCCATTACTGAGAGGAAAGGTGAAGTGCGTCCATTGCTCTGACGATGCCATTATGAATACCAATGATATCGTGCTCAAGATTCAACGATCACGCAATTGATCCTCGACTTATACTAGTATGACATCAAGGTCACATTGGTCATGATCACTTGTGCAATATCGTGCAATCCTGTGATCTTTGATGCAATGGCTGCTTCGGTCCAAGGCGATAAGATCCGTTGACTGATTCTATATACATTGGATATATGACTTTCTATATTAAAGTTCACCTTGGTATTTTCTTGAATCTCGTCTTTTCCGAAAATCGTGGAAAGTAGAACGTAATGATTGGACTGCCTGTTTGACAGCGATCACGAACCGTGTAGCATTTCTTCTAATTCGTTCGAATGCAGAGTTGATTAAAAATGGATGATTTCCTCCTCCTGTCCCAGGGTGTAGTTGCTGGTATTGTTGAGCCTGTGCAAGCAAATAATATTCGAAAGGAACTTACATGGGTATCTGGCGTATCTTCGATTTTGGCAACAATTTCCTGAACGGTGGGTTCATCTAACTTGTGCCACATCCTTCTAAAGTCATCAACGAAGACCAAGCTTTCGCTAAATCTGTATAAGGTATTCACCAAGGCGACCACTTCCGATCTCTGCAACAGATTGATGTTGTTATTGGGGCTTAGACCAATGGTAAGTCAAACTTTTGTGCAATGCGAAAAAAAAGCGTACTCAAGAGCTGCTTCATCCAGTTCAAACAAGACCTTTAGTGCAGTTGCCAAGCCAGTGGTTTGCACTTTGCCCCAAAGGCGACATTTGTCACATCCAACACAATCCATTATACGGCTAACATTTCTGAAGTGAGTCTTAAACTCCTCTTTGAGTAACTGTTCGTATAATAAGTGCGAATTAATACAAAACTTCCTAGAATATCTCACATTGGCATTTTCGCCACGAAAGAGAGTCGACTCATCAAATCTCCCGATTTTTGTCGAAATATTTAGAACTTTGGACAAGATGTAGTGTGTTCGTGCATCGTCTTCGTGGGTAGCCGTGGAGCAATAATCAAATGCTTCGAGGTAGGGTTGTAGACGGGCTAGTGCTCGTAACATTAGAATAGTATTGAAGTATATGTACTGAAGTCGTTCTGGGTGCGACGCAACACGACCAATGAAGCATTGAAGGTTCGGAAACTGTTATTTGCATTTAAGTCTGATGCTCGATTCGAAAGTTTTAGCTTACCCATTCACCAGTAGACTGATTTAAATATTCACGACATATGTGAGTCGAAATTGAAGCATGAAGCCCTGATTTGTAATGAGAATGGAATTAAATGGAAATGTAAGGTCAAACCTGAGATAATCCTGTAATATACTCTCTTCTCCAAGCATTGTTGGCCAATCTCCTGTCCTTTGTTCAGGAGACCTTCAACCGATGTACCCAGTGAGGAAGCCGAGGCTGGAGATTTTGCTTTCCTCAAGCTGAGTTCTGAAATGCCAAAGCAATTTTCTTCGTATATAGAGCGCCAAACTCGATCGGCAGCTTTCCCTGAATAGCCAGTATATCGTTCAGGAACAAGACGAAGGTCAAAGTAATCGCCCTCTTTACAAGAGTCAAGTTTTATCAAAGAATCACAAAAACGACATAAAAGTACGGACCTGTGTGATCATCCAAAAAACAAAAATCTGCATCGCGATAATAACACCCAGGTAGAGAATGTCGCTGCACAGCTTTCTAAGGCGAATGATAAGGTTGAATAAAGTTTAGCAGTACCTTTTCAATTGAAGCCGGATCAACTTCGCTCAATGCCTTTGCTCGCCATTTCTCTGGTATATCACTCTGGTATTCTTGGTGTAGTGACAATAATTATAAAGGGAGACATTGACCAACCTCGTCGACAGTCGTAATTGCACATCCTGGATTATTGCATGAGCCATTTTCCAGCCAGAATGGACAGTCTCGATACAAGTCAACCTAGCAATTTTTAGAACGCCTATAAACAAAACATTGCTACATACGCACTTGGAAATATCTGAAGAATGGCATTTGTACAAGCTCTGATAAATTGCTAAACAACTCCTCATTCACCCTGTCGACGCTCTCATAATCGCAGTACGTCGTTTCTATTGGGCCAGTAAGCTAGTAAAAAAGGTAAATTTTATTCTTACTGGCGAGAAGGGCGACTGACATACACTAGGTTCCTTACAAGATGTCTCTCGCACAGGTTCATGCTCCAATACAGTCTGCAGCTGCCGCTCTCTGAATGGAGTTTCGAAGAAGAGTAGATCTGCCGCATAAGTACAGAAGTTTAGTAAAGGGAATATCCATGTCGGTCGTGCCCGTCTACACAACATTTTTAGGCGTTGAACGTTAGCTTTGCAAGCTTGGTTGCAAGGTATTCCACGTATGCTGATGACATTCCGGTGTTTGTCTTCAACTTCCGAAAATCACAAATTGGCAGGTTGACATCGACCGGTTGACAATCGCATTAAAATTCTTCAAGCATTTGTTACGATCCGGTTACACGTCCACTCTTAGCGGGGCGCCTCAATATTTCCGGAGCTTGTGGCAACTTAGTCCGCCGAATTTACGCGGACTGAATGGGCGATGCGATCAATTTACGCGGCACGCTCGGATCACACGGCATGAGCCCACGTGACGATCGCGCCCACCGCGCCACGTCGCCTGATCCCGCCTTCCCCTCGAGCCCTCGACGCGTCCACGTCGCATGGGGGGCCCCTCCCTCCTCAGAAACCAGTAGGAATGGGTCTAAATGTGCCTATATACATGTAAATAGCTTAAAATAAAGTTTTTTCTGGCTCAATCCTATGAAATGCAGTGCTTAGTGTTGACCAGCAAGTTCTGCAGCCCAGGTTCATGGCACAGACATGATCCCTGGCCCAAAAAAACTGCTGGAATCAGGTCTACTACACAGTAGCTGTATATACATGTGCTTTTATGTAGAGAATCCCATGGAATTCCTGCCGTTGAGCAGAAATCAGCTCTTATCTTGTGTGCTAAGTGGTGACTAAGTGCCCAATCTGGCGGACTAAGTACTTAGTGTTGCCTAATTTACCGTAAATCGAGCTAATTTACGGGTCAATTTACGCTGCGAACCAGCCCGATTTACGGTCGCAACCTGCCAACGAAGTCATCACGACCTGACGTGATGGCATGCAGGGTCCGCATCAGAGCTTCGCGCGGCCGGGACGGCCGCGAGTTGGTGCCTAACGTGTGAGCGCTTTGTCCTGGTGCAGAGCATGACATTTTGGAGTCGTTTTGGTAGCTTTAGTGGTCCTCTGCAGCCTACCAGAATGAGTGTTTTCAAGATTTCAAGGGGTATCTACAGGTTTTATGGCATGAAAATCATATCTACATGTAGCTACAGTTGCCCTCCATCACCTTCATTTAAATCTTGGTGATCCCCAGCCGCGGCGCCGTCGTTCTGTCAAACGTTGGCATCAGCGCGCTTTCGGCGACCTTCGGCACGCGTAAATTGAGCGTAAATCAGCCCAAATAACTGTACTTATTGCCATCGCAGACCAAATAACAAAGTAGCAAAGTGAAACACTTCTTAGTCAGTGACCATGTTATCTATTCGTCAAGGTCTAAACATCACTTTACGTTCATACCATAAAACACAAATGGTGGGTCTCCATCCTACCGATAACTGAAAGTTATTCAGAGTCTTCGACTAGGCAAGTTTTATCAAGAGAGCTCCGCTTGACAAGTTCCCGGGCCACGATGGGAGGTACATCGTCCTTGTGAAGAATGGAGTTGATAAAGCCAATATCATCGACCAAATCGAAAAGGCTAATGGAAAGATTAACGATTCCCTCACAAACTCTCAAATTTTTATTGGTAAAGGTTCAATTTTTTTGGTATCAAACTTGGGCAACTAACACGTACATTCAATGTAATAGCCACCTTTGACGCATCGGTCTTAGATATGATTCGGAAAAGTCCAGATGTCAAGTGTGTCAGCGAGAATGGGATTATAAGCCTTAACCATGTGAATGGTCCTGACATTCATCCATAAGCTGTCATAATACATTGCTCTTATCGTATGCCATGGTTTGGGTCTTGTAGTTTCTGTGTACATGCCAAGGTTTCATCGTCTTGTGCCAGTGCCTCAATATTTGGACAGTTGTCAGACACTCAACACGAAACACCAAAAGTTGTCTCGGACTGGAGATGAAGCCAAGGCGACAGAAAATAAATTTCAATCGTCATTTGCAACCTGCTTTCGACTCAAAAGGTAACGCAGAAAAGCCTGCCACGATGGCCAGTTAGATAAAGGGTTCTGCCATAAAAATTATGATGCGCGCACGTTAGCTTCGTCCATCACCGGTTACCGAAGGCTTGAATGACAAATACGGCAAGGACCAATAACTTTCTCTCCAAAGTTGTGTGATAGCCATCCGAGTCTATTCTCCACGGAAGGTAGAGAAGGCAGGAATCGTTGCTTGATATAAACAAGCAACTTATTAAAGGCCTTACTGCGACGAGCTGCACGTAGTAGGACTTCCAACTTGCAACGATTAGCTAGAGTGAATGAGGCCCTTCCATCGTGAGTTCATGGAAAGGTCCATGCTTGCTCATCGAACGTAGGTCTTTTGATCGTTCGACAGTATTCACAGGAGGATCGGATCCAAAAGGCTCCAGCTTGACACTTGCTTGAATTCTGGTATCACCTCCCAAACCGTCGCAAGACTTCTAGTCCCACAAGGCACCTCAACACCAGCACCAACGAGCGGTTCAATAGGTGCCACCGGTGACTGAGCCACTGAAGTTTGCGATTCCCCCTCAACCTTCCC
>JAIUJM010000008.1:0-104908 GCA_026262225.1 Inosperma sp. D86
CTCAAGTCGCTTCCGTCGATGTAGTCATCTTCATAACACCGGCATCGCATCTCGCAAGAGCTTTGTCATCCTCCGTGCCAATCTAACTCCAACTAAGCGACCAATAACCCCTTGGTAATTGCATATGAAAAAGGATTCGGAAATAGGAAGGCAAATTCTATAGATAACAGGATGATGTCAAGAATGCCTCGGGGGATATCTATTCAGTCGAATGCGGAGGCTATGGAGCAAGGAGGCCCCCAAAAGGGAAGAGAAAGAAGGAGATTATTAATGGTGTATAAACTAGACTAATGATAGGCGATCGGCCTCCCCATGACAATTCGATTCCAGAAGACGAAATGACAGGACGAGTATCATAAGCAGAAGGGGAAGGCTGGGTGTGTAATGTGGTACAAGCAGAAAGTGCAGACTAATAGTACAGGGTATGAACGCAACAGAAAGACCCAAGACATTAAAAAAAGCTGTAAAGTTAATGTTCCAAGAAGATCGAGTCATATGCCTCTAGGTTATCTGGAAACAAAGAGCATGCAAGGTAAAATAAAATCCAACATAAAACCCGAATAAAAACATATGCCAAAAGAGAACCACAGCCAATGCAAACCTATCCATACACCGATGACGAATAACTCAAATTACTCCTGCCAATACCTTCATAGGTAAGGGCGAGTAGTCGTTCCTTACCGCTCCCCTTTGATGTATCCCTCGCAGATATTTCCCATTTCAATCCCTTCTTGAATCCAATATTTTTCAACGCCTTCAGGCGCAAATGTACTGGATTTCCAACTGCACGTATCCGCCATCCCAGCTGTGATACTGAATCCACATAGCCATCACTCGAACAAGCAGGAGGGTACATTGTGTGCATTTCCGGGTTGGCGTGACAGCGGAAGGGGGATCTGATGGGCTGTGGAATCGGCTTAAAGACAAGTTTGTAGGGTAGGGGGTCGGGAAGAATCGTCCGAGGAGGTTCAGTAAGTGGGAAGGGGGAGATAAGAGGAATGTACTTTGGAGGCAAATTCTCCACGTTGTCTTCGTCTTTGATCGCAGCAGGATCCACAGTCGTGGTCAGGAATGCCTTTACCTCGTTGACAGACACGCGAGACCCTGAAGGCCTTAAATGCTGCATATTCCTGGAGTGCCGCACAACGTCACTCTCAGTCCTCGCGTTGAAGATCGAGTGCCGTTCGTCACCTTCGTCATAGGGTACCGTCACGCTAAACAGTGCCGCAGTAACGTATGCACTCTGGAAACCTTTGGCAAGCTCCACGATCCTTGACACCCTCTTAACAAGAACACCTGCGCTATTCTTTGTTGTTACTCGACTTGAATTCCGTTGGCGGCCCTCATACGACAATGGGGATGATTTCGTGGATATCTGGACATCCATGACAAGAGGGCCTTCGGACAAAGAGACAGGTGTCAAGCGGTGATATGCGCGACATGAATGACGCAACAGTGATTTGCAAGCAGGGGGAGGTGGCGTATCTTGTAAGCCGGTCCTCTGGATCCATGATTGGGGTCTAGAAGCGAGCCAAGGGGGCTTGCGGGAAACCATCGGCGATGATGAAGGCGTAGTAAGATTGGAAGATGATGATGGCAGTGAGGAAGATGTGCAAAAAGACATCCATGAAGATGTTCTGGAAACCGGGGATGACGATAACGATGTCGTAGTAGGGGACGGTGAAGGCAGCGGACTCCGTGATGCAGAGCAAGCAGGGCAAACTTGAGAAAGAATAGATTGACGGCATTCTTTAGCTTTGCCTTTCTTGTTTCTGCGTTCTTCCCTGGTGTACTCGACCTCGGCCAGAAGTGCATCAAGCAGTCGTGCTTGCCTCAGTCTACTGGAGGTCCGCGACCTCGATGTCTTGGTCGAGGGACTGAGGTTACGCCGAGACCGTTCGTCGTCTGTTAGAGGAAAAAGTTGACCTTCCATGCTCTTAAGAACGTCTTTGAAGGTGATGGCGCGTGAATCGTCGAAAGTAGGCGACGGAAAGACATGTCTTGTTGAAGCTATTGCTGATAGCGGAGGTGTCGTTGTTTGTCGAGGGGGAAAGGAAGATGGGCCAGCAACCATAATGTCGTAAACAAACGGTTGGTTGCGATCTGGCTTGGTAGCAAGGAGGTGATCGTAGTTGACGACCTTCCGGTCAGCCTTTGGCTTGGTTCTATGTGCAAGGCGATGTGTTGTCGTTCGGCGACGTTCTTCCTCAGAGGCTCGGCGGCGTTGCTCTTCTTCCTCAAGTCGCTTTCGCTCCCGTCGACGAAGCTCTGCAACTCTCTGGTCCCTCATCCGTTGCTTTTCCTCAATCCACTTCCGCTCACACTGCTTCATTCTCTCGACTCTTCTCAGCTCCTCTATGCGGCGCCGCTCCCGATCCTGAAGTTCTTTGAGTGCCAGCTCATCCTGCTCACTCAATAGGGGACCGTTGGGTAGGAAACAGAAATCAAAATCCTCGTCCTGTACAGCAGCGATGCGCGGGTCATCGTCCGACGTCACCTCGATACCCTTTAGTCGCAAAAGGAGGATTTTTGCGAGATGAATGTCTTCCAAGGCATAAGCTTCATGAACTTGGTCCTCGAGAGAGCGTGGTGGTGAAGGTGGGGAGTTGTAGTGGTCTGGCGACATGGAAGCAGAACTTAGGGGTGAAGGAGAAGAGGAGGAGGAGGAGATGGAATGTAGAGGATCCGGAAATGCGGGCTTGACAGGAACGGGGGTTGCAAGTGCGATCATTGGTACCTGTGTGAAATGGAATGAAATGAGCATTGTGTACGATGACGCAGAATAAGGACGCAGCGAGACCTCGTCAAGAGTAAGCATTGACGACGACAACGGGTGTGGGTAGCTCCGTTCCGTCGACTTTGCGAGTATTTCGTGCACAGCCATCGGTGGCAGCGCACACGACGTTCTCCGTTCCTGGGAAGCCTGACGGGCGATAGCGGTCCTCGAGACCTGTCTTGAGCGACCTCTACGACTGAGTAAGTCTGTGGAGTTGCACCCGCCGTAGGTGAGCGGGACGTGCTGTACGGCGAGCATATGTGAGAAGGGGTATAGGGAAGACGGCGATGTGGCAGTTTGTTTGATAAACGGGTGAACAAAGATCTGGGAAACAAGATTCGGCATTTACCGGATTCTCTTATCCGACCAATCAACAACATATCTCTTTGGGCGCCACCAAATTCCCAACGCGGGCGCTTGTGATACTCGGCGATGTACTCAATTGTTGTCCTGCAGCGTGCCTACTCATGTAGATATACTAGGTATCCTTGCCGAACATCCCCGGTTCTGAGACTTTTCGCTTAATGACCTTCGTCACACTCAAGTGAATACCCCAAATCTTGTCTATCATCAAACAAACAGTCTCTAGGCTTGGGGAGTATTATCACCACATAACTATCACGATATGGATTCGGCGTACAATCGCACACCGTCGTCTTTGTATCAACCCCAGCTTTGCCAATATTCGTCTCTGTGTCTAAAATAACTAGATAAGGCTCTTCAATGTGACGTAACGATGCGATATGAACGTGTCAAGCTACTTGGCCTCTTTTCCTACTTCAGGTTCGGCCGTGTTTGAAGACCGATTCTGTCATGGTATATGCGCCCTTGAAGTCAATATTTCAATAACCTCAAGCCGCATATACAAACTATGTCGCGTGTCCTACATCGGCGGATGATCCTGACCTCAGACTGATGATATCCCCTGGTCAAAGAAAGTAGATCGTTCGTCTATCTACCAAGACCTACCTGGACTCTGAACTCCTCATAACCTGTATGCCCTATCATACGTAAATATCAGGACCTACCCCGAAACTGGAGATGTACAAGGTAGATCTAGGATGCCTAGTAAACTCGTCCTTTGGTACGTATCCACGAACAACTACAACTCAATTTTAACAGCTTTATCCAGGTTAAGCTAATCCTGTGCTTGCTGCGGTGCCTCGAGGCAAATAACTATGACTCTGTCCGCATACTGTACACGGGCGCGGCCGGGCGCCATTTGACGCGCGGTCTGGACCAGCATTGCACCAGGGTTTTACTTTTGAGGGTCAGACTCATGTAAATTGTCGTTATCTGTCTGCCTCGTGCCCCCTGACTAACTGCGTTCTCTTGTAAATAGAGACAACGGCGCAACTTCTGTATCCGGAAAATCAGGATAATCGATAAACTTTATTGTCTATACATCTTTTTACAAGTTGTTGTGCTATCGCTTGACATGTCGATTTGATCCATGGTCAGTTTTCGTTGTCATCTCTATACCCTTGTCTTTATTGAAACCCTTACCCATAAGTAAGTAACTCCATCCCTTTCATCTCCAGTGCATGTGACAACACAAACATTTCGGAAATTCTTTCCCCATATCATTTCCGAGTTTGTTTTTTGATTTTGCCTCCCACCCCAAAAGTCTCTCCTTGATTCTTTCTGATTTTCCCCAAGTATTTCCGATTCTTAATTTTCCGGCTATGAACAGCTTTGATCACACACAGTTACAAATCCACAACTGGAGGACGTAAGTCATACATAACCTTCGCCATCTCTTCCGGAAAAGCCCATTTAGCTGGATACTCTCACTTCCTTTTTTATTTAACAGCGTTATTGGATGAGGCTCAGTGATCCGGGCGGATGGAACGGGTTTACTGAATGATACTGTCGTTTCCCATGTATGGAAGGATTCCACGATCTCGTCGGGATTTCAAGAACCCAGAGTTGTGCTCCCGCCAAAGATAACGGACAATGCCGTTTTTCACTTGATATATTCACATGGGACAAAAATTGTTTTTGCTTCCACAAGACATTTTAAGAACGACCAAATCTTTTGAAACCACCAACATTCAAGTTATGTGTGAAGGTGATTATGATAATCAGCCGGCACTCAGCTGATGCCTCTGGTTTCAATGTGAAGTTGATATTTGATTGAACATATGGAAAAGGCCACAGTGCTGGCCAGTGGTAGTTACAACAGTTAGATAGATAGATCTACAACATACCATGCCAAACTGACAAAGATAGACAGCAGCTGATATGAGTTGAATACAATATAGAGTACGTATACATACAGGGTCTTCTCATTCGTTTTACAGTCAGCGTCATGCTCCTATGTGCTGAGAGCCAAGGAAGCCAAGCAGACGTTTTGAATTGCCGGGTCCGGGTGAAGGTGTTACTGTTGAAACTACAACACAATCAAAATCTTGACCACTTGGACAGTTAGAAGGCTTTAGAAAGGAGCAATTCACTACCACCGAAACAATGATTTTTTCCGTTCCCCTTTCTGGCTCTTCTGACCCGAAGATTGGTTCTTGTTCGCATTTTCAGCCGCTTTGCGTGCTTCCTCTGCGGCTTTTGCCGCCACTTCCTGGATTGCCTTGAGTTCCTCTGATGTGGGAGGTAAGATAGGTCGAAATATATGGCCCGCGTCCCAGGTCATCGGCAACAATGCAACCGGGAGAATCCATGTTGCGGTTAACACCACTCCATTGCCTATCAAAGAAGGTGTATATGAGTTCCAAATAAATACCATATTATGGGTCGTACATACCTTCATCAAGCGCTCGTACCCTATCCCAACTCCAGGCAATGAAAACGCCGATGTATCCTGTAAGAGGGGTCAGCTGCTTCAATAACTTCACAGCTGTTCGAAATTGTGGAGGGACAATTCCGAGAGGAATACGTTCTAGTAACCATTTTAGAGCAGTGGCAATCATTGCGGCTCGAGCCGTCGCCTTGATTGCTTTACCGTCCAGTTTGGCCATAACCGGTGGAGGAAGATAAATCCGATACCCCCACCAGGTTGTTAAAACGGATAGTTCAGTTGTCGATGGAACCCAGACGCGTTTCTCCAGATCTTTCCTCGAAGACCTAAGGGGGGAGCTGGCAGACCTTTGCTTTGGAATTGGTGTCAGGGTGGGTGTGTCAGGGATGTTTCCGGGAGGAGGTTCTTCCACAGGCTTTAGGACGGTTTCTGGCTTCGCAAGTTCAACCTGTGAGTCAGCCTTGGGTTCTAGTGGTGAATACATCATGAGTCCATCTTCCTCTTCCTCAACTATTGCGACTTTAGAACTCCCTGCATCCTTCTTTTCATCTTTCAGTCCGGCAAGAATGTTCCAGATATTAGATTTCGACTTTTCACCCTCACCTGCGGGAGTAGCGCGGGTGCCATTCATCACATCCTCGGATGCCAACAAGCGAACCAAATTATTATCTAGCCCGGGGGGCACAGGCTGTGGGGCAGGTTGTTTCCCTTTATCTATACTGCCTGTTGCTTCGGAAGACTTGGCCGTCCAAGGTCCCTCTGTTGGAAGAGATTCGATCAGGGACTTTAGGGTCATTGCGAATGGAACTGGTTCTGGAGGTTTTACGGGTTGTGGCTTAGGAGCAGAATGGTTTATTGTTTCTGAGTTAGTTGTTTCGTCATCCAGTACCCACGATGGAGGAGGGAAGACAACACTAGGAGGTGCTTTGCGACGCTGCCTGAAGGTGTCTCCAAGTGTTTTCAATCGTGCCAATGCGGTGACCTTTGACTTTGGTAAAGTCGCCTGTGTGTGTGTCTGCGGATTTTCAGGACTCATAAGACTAGAATCAATTGTTCTTGCAGGTGGCAGGTAGAACAAGGCGAACAAGGTGGAGCCGCCACAATGGCATGCACTGCTCAAAATCGGATATGATAAGATAAATATAAACTGATTAAAGGTCATCTCTCATCCACCGCCAACCCACTGAATGTCCGCAATTTTCTTCATGGTGAATGCTTCTGCCGGGCCCTGCAAAGCAAAGAATTGGCGGACATAATATCGTAGATGAAACTTCGTCTTCATCAATGTTGATATCCTCAAGGCCTTCAAACCATTCGTCTTGCCCTTCGACTTCCTTTCTATTTGTAGATGATGTCCTCATTACTCGATATCCATTTTTCGCGCTGCCTTTCAGTCTTGCTTTGGTAACTTCCAGTAATGCGATCCCTTCCATCCAACCAGAGTCAAATTCGGCTTGAATCATCGGATGTTTATCTGGCTTTATCCAAGCGGAGGGTGTGATGCAGAGTGTCTTCAGTGTAGGTTCACAGGGCATAATGCGAATCCTTGCCGCTCGTTGAAGTGATGTTTGAGTGATAGGGCCCGTTGGTGGACTGAGACCAAAAGGCAAAGTGACAGGACCAGAATCGCGAACTGAGATGGTCGCTGATGCTAATCCCTTCCGGCCTCGCTTTGTGCGTCTTGCTTGAGCTGGTCCCTCCTCATTATTGGTAGAAGGTTGGTTCGCCTCAATCCACGTTTTCAGGGCTCTTTCTCTCTGCTTAGACCTCTGCACACCAGCTAGTGCACACTTCCTTCCGAGTGCATTCCAATCGCCCTCACGGAGTTCCCCTCGTAGAAGGCAACAACCATCAAGAATAAGATGTCTCAAGGATGGAAAATGAACCAGAATCATCTCCACTTCGTTGTCTAGGACACTGCATGTCGAAAGGTCCAACAATTCAAGATCGGGTGACGGCAGGCTAGAAGGATTTGCAGACGGCATTGTGCCACATATGGATCTTGCGACGGATCTGGACGGGACTCTCAAACGCAGCGCTCTGAGAGATGGTGCCATACTTGGAGAATGCAGGAGTGTCAAAAGACAAGGGTCCAATTGGAAAAACACTATCGGCTGTGCAAAGGCGTGTTTCTGTTCAACTCCTGAGTCGAAAGTATCTTGAACAATGGACAAAATCGGTAAGGCGCTAGACGGCCATCGTGCAAGGGCAAGGAGGGCAGAATCAAAGTATGTTCCCTGTATGAAACCATGTAAGCAGTCCAGAACAAGGGACAAATAAGAGTTGAAGATTAAACCTTTAGGAACTGAATGTAACTCGGCTTCTGCACGCTAAAGATACACATAAGATGCGTTGAAGATGATAAGTAAGACCCATAACCTCACTAAGGCTGAAACCTCATCGCCAAAAATTGAAGTGTCAACGGCTTGGACAGAATCTCCTCAAGATGCTCTGGGGCAAAATTGGTTGGTCCTACCCATATGCTCAAGGACTGGAGTTTTTGCAGCAAATGCAGTATGTTGATTATCACTTCCGCATCCACCGTCCAAGATTCTACGGAAAATCCTTGAACCCAAGAAGCGGGTTCTTGTCCTGGTCCTGAGCCGTCATCAGTCTTGTTTTCTGACCGAGTTTGGATAGGCCTGCGGAGACGGTAGTCAAGCAAAACTGCTTGCTGGGGATGGGTAATGCGAATGTTTCTAAAGAGATGATATAAAGGAACAGGCGATGTCGGAATTGCTCTGGTTACTGCCAGTACAGTGGATTGAAGATCTGAAAGAGGTACATGGTTCAAAATGGAATCGTACAGTTCCGTTGGGAGATATGGGAAAGACATGGTGATAGTACAAGACAAAGTGAATAATAATATATGTATAGTCTAATGTACACTAAGTCCAGATTAATGGATCATCTGTATAACTACCCTGTCGGTCAACAAGCGGTGTGGACGATTGATTATTCCATAATGTAGGACTGCTCGCAACAGCAAGGCTAACACCACGCCCTGTTCCACCTAAAAATCCTCCCCGTTGTTGTCCTGCACCAAAGATACCCGACCGACGTGCTTGTGGTCCAAATCGCATTCCGGGCTGCAAGTCCATCGGTCGCTGAAGAGCAGGCGTGGGCGGTTGCCCGCTGTTCTCCCAAAAACCTAACCTCGAAGTGTACGACTCATTACTGGCAGTCCGCCGCGTCGAGAGGAATGTCGAATGACGTCCACTCTCCACTCGATCCTGCTCGATTGTAATACCGCGTTCAGCAAGGGACACTTCATCAATTCCTAGCAGGGCCCTCAATTCGTGATTTTCTTTTTCCAACCGTGCGATTTCGCTTTCACGTTCAACTGCCCAGTCTTGTCTACCTTCCAGTCCAGGATATCCTTCATTCTGCTCTGTTGCAGCTGCTAGCAATGTATATAGTTCTTGAATGTCTTCTTCGGTCATTGATGAGCCATCGTAGTCGGGGTCAATGTTGTGAAAAGGCTCCGACTCGTCTCCTGCCATTGTCTTCAGCAGGCCACGCAAATGTTGTGTTAGGCGGTATAATGATTGTGCGGCGTTGGGGTTAGCCATAAGACTTGTTTGCAGTGTTTGCGATTCTCGTGAAAGGAGCAACGTTTCGTAATGACGGGTGAGGGTAAGTTCGTGCTGTTGGGCTGCAACCTATCGTAACGTTGTTAGTCCATAAAAATTCAGCAACTATGGAAGCAAGAAACCGACAGCGTAATTTCGGAACTTGGACATGATTGTCTCCATCGTCTGTTCATATTCTTTCAAAAGTAAACTGAGCTGCTTATTCTCGTGTAACAAAGTCCGATTCTCAACAATTATCTGAGCGTTCAACCTTTCAAGTTCCGAGTCAAAAAGTTCTGAAGTGGAAAACTTATAAGCAAAATTGCTTCAGTGAGACAGACGTTAATATACACCTTTTGAAATATCTGCGTTTACACGACGCAGTGCAAAACCAGCTGTTGCTTGGGTTGCTTGGTCCTATTTCGTAATTAAGTCAATTACAATAGGGTAAGTGGGGCAGGTAGATGGTACCTTCAAAACCCCAGCCTGCGACTGCAGGGCACTTGCTAACTTCTGATTTTCTGCTAACTGCCTGCTCAACTCCTCGACGACCTGACATACAAGTGAAAGTTCGCTTTCCATCGCAACTTCTGCCGGGTGACCAGCACAAATATTGGGTATTATATAAGAGAATTAACTCAAAATCGTTCCCAACAGATGAATGGTGAATATTGGTGGATGTCTGAAGGCAACAGGAAGGTTGTTTGCCTTTCCGCATACTGCCAAGCAAAAGGTCGCCCTATTGGGCAATTGGCCCCTAATTCTCTAGAGTCTAGACGATAATAATTTATCCTTGCAAGGTTCACAACAACCAATGTTATCATACCATTCAGACTTGACGAGCTACAACATGACACGATCCTGGAGTCACTTAACGTTTAAATAGATTTGCAACAGCAAGACCCCGAGGTCTTTGACATTAATCTAACAATTCCTTCGCGAGTTCATCGTTGTCTAAGAGGCAGTCCACGTAATCCTAAAAGAGGGTCAGCACCCTTTATTGGAGCCAATTGATGATTTATACCTCCGGGTCGATGTCCTCGACTCGCACTGGAACCAAAGGAGGAGCTACGTAGAGGACTTGGACAGATGATCGACTTCCTAGAGACCCAGGAGAAGGCTGTATCTTCTCCGGAACTTCCGTCCTGGCGGATACTTCAGGGTGAGACGGCTTTGAGGCCTTGACACCATTCATTCGCTCCAGACTCGGATGAGAGATCCTCAACCGTTTCGCAGGTGGTTCTGGTTCGGCTTCCTCCGGTCGTCGTGAAACTGTTTCCACATGAACCTTGCTAGAACTCTGGCCACCCACACTGGGGGTCAGCTGGAACTTCGCAGTCGGAACAACTTTGCTCAGATACTCCTCCATTTGCTCTTCCAACAAACTCCAATTGCGTTCCTGTACCGGAGGCATATGCGTTCCTTGATTCGCCAGAAAGTCGGCCCCTTCGTTCCCTTGCTCGCCGCTATGGCCTTTCACATATCGAAGGCGAACCTTTTGTCCATATCTTGCTCGTATTTCGAGATTCTTCGAAATACAGCGAATAATACCCATGTTCTTGACAGGCTGGCCATTAGAAGTCTTCCAGTTATCCCTCACCCACTTGTGTATCCAAGTTTCGAAGCCTAGAACAAATCATGTTAATGGATAATTCCAGAGTTGTATATAACTTACAATTAATGGAATATTTGGAGTCCGTCTTAATTAATAATGGCAATGTTGTTAGTGGAGTGGTTTCCAGCACTCGAAAGATGGCCTATGATGCACGGAGATATCATAATCAAGAAGACGAGGACAAAGAACGGTTGCATACAATGAGTTCAGCTCGATTATTAGTCTGATCTCCCGGACATCGTTCTGCAAGATTTCTGCCATGATGTCAACCAATGCTGGCTAAATACTTGTACCGTGCAACGCACCTTGCATCCTCATGACCCCACCAGATTCCAATCCCTGCAACTGGATCTAACTTGCCATTTCCTTTGCATGCACCATCGCTATATACGATATCCCAACCTGATTCATTCTCGGTTTCACCAATGTCTTTTTCGTTTTTTGTTTCGCCGAACTTCGAGTTTTCCGAAGTTGATATCGACGGTGTCCCGATTGCTGAGGTAGAGTCGTTGATGAAGTTCTGAGCTTCTAACCTTGAAGCAAACTTCTTGTATCTACTACCAGGAAATCCTTTGATCTGGTCTTCACAGTCTGACCTATGATTTATATAAGAATGATCTCTTTCGTATATGTTCCAGGAATCAAACCAGGACTGATAAATGCCAGGTTTTCTACCAATCCTGACAGCATAAAACCCAGGTTTAGGCATTGTGTTGGGAGATGTGACGGCAGGAAAAGAGAGGAGTGTTGGCAGACGTATCCTGGGAATGAATCGCCTTAGTATTCGAATCCACAGAATGCGCGCCAGTTTTGTTGAGGAGGATTCCAAAACAGGTAGTCATTAAAAACGCGTTGTTGTTGTCACGTGTACTTTATATAGGACATGAATGATATTCTACAACCGGATTCATTCATCCTCGTCCTGATCTTCTCCAAACATGATTTTTAGATTCTGGATGCTTTCTGGATCTGCTTTACCACTTCCACGGAATGCCTCATTGACAATCGCGGCTTTGCGAGTCTGTATTCGCAGGATTCGCTTTTCAATAGTCTTGCTGACCTATCTAGGTGTCAAAAGTGACCAGAAACAGTCGAAGAAAGTGTACTGACGATAAAATGCGTGACATAAACAGTCTTTTCTTGCCCAATTCTGTGAACCCGATCAATAGCTGTCAAGAGAGATTCAGGCTTAAGTTTAAACGTTCTGGCGATCAAACCTTGGTTTTCTACAGCAGCATTCCACCAGCAATCCATCTGGAAGGGTCTGTCAATAATATTCAACCATCAAAGAAACATTCGTACCATGAAGACGTGATTAGCCATGGTCAACTAAAGTTCTATGGTAAGGAATATTGAAGGAAGGGTACGTAGTGACGACATACATTTAGACCAACACCTCCCGCTTTCAGACTGATGACAAGAACCTTCGCTCTACGAGAGGGTGACTTGAATTCAGATATTGCAGCGCCCTTTTTCTTCAGATCCATCGTACCGTCAAATCGATAGTGGTCGAATCGGTCTCTGTCTAATGCTATCTCGATTAAGTCCAAAAAACTGGTGAATTGAGAGAACACCACTGCGCGGAAACATGGGTCTTGAACTCTCAATTTGCCTATACATCGTTTAGCCTCCCTTCAATAAGTAAGACAAAGTTGCTTACGAAGATGTTGGATAAGGGCATCTAATTTTGTCGATGACTGAAAATCATTTCTTCTTAGAAACACAGGACAGTCAGGAGCCTGAGAATTGAATGGTGCTGATTCGTCCATCCGAACAATCTCTACCAAGTTTGAGCTCTGCATTGGACTTTTAAAAAAGCCAAATCGAGCAAGGTTGTAAAATTTATAATCACCTCCAAGGGACCATAATTACAAGTTGGACAGTTCGCCCTCTGCTTCCGCTCTTCGCAGATTCCGATGTGGGAAACGATGCAGTCCCTGCAACTTTGGGATGCTCAACGGAATTGTTCGGGTTCCTGCTAAGCAGAACTCACAATTGATGCATGCATTGTGGAATGAGCATAGGACTCTCAATTTCACTGAAGCAGATGGGGCATTCAGAGATATCCTCGCCCTTCAAATTGGCAAACACGTCATCCACAAAGGCATTGGAGCCGCTCGAGGTGGATGGTTTGTCCTGTGCAAACCGTTGGATAAGATCATTGATATCGACCTTTCCATCACCTTCAGGAGATAGAGCGCGCTCATCTTTCTTGGTGAGTACAAGATTTGGGTGAAGCACGGCACGTCGGAGTCTGAGGACGTCTTTCAATTTATGCAAAGTCTACTGAGTTAGCGATCACCAACCTCATAAGCATAGCGAGTATATGCGTGTAATTCTTGCCGATTAGGCCCTTTGCATCCAGTTGTTCAAAATTCAACTTTGCAGAATGGTAAATAGAATCGTAAATTTTTCGTTCCAGCGGAGTAAATTCCAGCTCTTTCACGACCACCTCAAAATCCTTGAATCAACTTTGTGTTGAATTGCTTTGTCAATGAACATACCTCCTTAACTGGTAAATCAACTATCCGTTTACCATCAACATCTCGCATGGTCTTCTCTCGCCGAAGAAGAATGCTTTCGAGGATAATTTGAACAACTTCAATAGCCTTGGGATCACTTGCGAGGAAGGGTATCGTGATAAAACTATTTATGATGAGTAATATGAATGCGAATAGCGATATGGACACACGATCGGAAGAAGGCGAATTCAGACCAAGGCTTGAATTCTAGGAATTTCCTATTCGTGGTTGAGTAATGTTCAAAGAACCAGAGACGAAGCCCACAAAAGAGAGTATAGATCTTCCAGTCGGTTTACGATGGGCGTTCCTTGCCACATGTGAGCCGAGAAAAGATTAAGTCAGAATGAGATACCTGTTACAGCCCATTTTCTTTTTGCCGATAAAGCATAAACAGCCTTCGCAGTCTTGCTTGTCCGAGATTTGCAAGAGTGTGCCTCATCGAGAATGACTCTCCACCAAATAACTGGGCATACAAGATAAGTCAAACGCTGGAAATTTCTATTATACTCACTGTCAAACACCTGTGGTTTCACGCTTGGACGCATCTTTGCATGTTCTGAAGCCAAAACACCGTAGGATGTGATGACTACTTTGATGACTTGATTGTCATCGCTCTCAAGTATATCTTCCAAATCGAGTCGATTCTGACCATGCCAAACGAAAACTTCAAGAGTTCCTTGTTTACTCGACCGTCGTAGTTCATCCTCCCATTGGTTAAGCAAAGATGTTGGGGCTACAACCAACGTTGCAGAGGGTGGCTTAGAAGAACGTTGGACTGGACGAAAACTGCTGTCTAGCCTGAGCTGCTTTCCCTTCGACGACCAGTTCGTTTCAGGTGCCAGTTCTTGATTAGGAAGACTTGTCTGAATGAGAGCGGAAAGCATGATTGTTTTGCCCATGCCCACTGTGCAACCGTCAGCTGTTGGAATGGAAACACCCTCAAATTATGCTTACTTTCTGTAAATTTGAAAGACCCTTCTTCAGCCAACGCCATGGATGCATAGAAAATTTGTCCTACCGTCTCTATGAAAATCAGTCTGGTGCTGAAATCAGGATTATGGAAGTTCCTTACGCCAGTATACCACCTTTGGAATTCCTTTCCGCTTTTGGAAATTCTAACTTCAATTCGCCTGAGTATGGGTTAAAATAAAATAACTTTTCGTCTGCCGTGAGGTCTATCATATCGCTATCCATAAAGGGCTCCCGTGGAAACCCATACCTAGACAAATTATTATTCCGATTACGAAAAAAAAATGCAGGGGCTCACTCGGTCCAAAGTGGATGCATCGAGGTCGACTCTCGAGCATCTAAGGAGCCTGTTTCTAGCGAGTGCATCCAACTTACAAGAAGTAAGGTGGAAGAACAATATTACTACCCAAAGGGACGTACAAGAGGGCCTGTTTTTGATACTCCCTTAGAGTGAGATTGAAGGAACTTGCAGGATCCATCTTTCCCATCGTCTGATCGTTTCGTTGAGCCCTACATTGTTCCATTAGTAGAAAGTCGTTTCGAAAAATATTCATACTTGTTGTATATTGCATCTATCTCGCTCTTGGAGAGTTCTTCGCCGCTATCGACTTCAATTTCTTCTCCGTCGCCTACAATTTCTTTAACCTTTTTCCCTGTCTGTTTAGAGATACGTTTCTGCGCTGCACTTCGGACTTCGGACTCAGATCTCTTTGCTTTGGCACTGGCACCAGCCTGAGGCTTCAGACCCAAGACGTCGAATAATCTTACTACGGCATCTTTACGTTCTCGCAGAGCGCTGAGATCTCGAATAATTAGGAAATAGTAGAATCAATCCAAACAAACCAGACCTTTCTTCCTCAGTTTCCAGCCCCTCCTGAAAGCCAAATTGAATAGCATCATCAGCCTGGTAAGTCTTCAGCGGTCTGAAGGCTTCGGGAAGGAGGTATATCCGTAGATTAACAATAAGCCCAATTCCTGTTGATAGTCGTTCTGGGCAATCAGTCATTATTCCTCGAATTTCAACCATGCCTGTCAACACTCAGAATTGAGAACGGATGGATGAGTCTAAACAAACCAAGTTCAAGCAGTTTTGATATCCACCACGCAGATTCTGTAGGTAACCTGCCAAATTCTGTGTAGAATTGTAAACTATAGATATGGTGAATTAATAAAGAGACACACCAATTTTATCCTTATTGATTAGGCGAACAATCGTATCAGTCTTCTTTTTGGTCGACTTCTGGGGTTGTTTTTTCAGCATACTGGAAAGTGTCGTTTGTTTCATCGTCGTAGATTTTTTGCTACTTCCATTCATTTTAGATTTAGTAGGCAGAGATTCGTGGTCCTGCTCTCTCCGAAGATAGATTTCCTCTTCTAGTTTGACATATCCTTTACCAGACACCGTACTCCAAGCATTGGGTACCAAAAGCTCTCCCAGGTAAGCTGGAAAACCTCCATTAGAAGGTAGACTTGTCTGAGATCTCGGAGAGATTCGACGTCTCTTCTGAGGGGGAGAAGAACCTGGGTTCTTCTTCATTGTTGATGAATCGGTTGGGACATTTGTACTGGGACCAGAACCTTCTTTTCCTATCTCAACGTCAGAGTCGTTTGACAGGGCAGATTGAAGTCTCTTCAAAGAGTCTACTGTAGGCGGGGTGTCATCGTCGCTGTCGTCGAAGAAGAGTTTTTCTTGGACAGGCGACGAATGTGACTGACAGTCGGAACTTCTTGGCGTCTGTGGCAGACTTGGGCTAGATTTGCTGCTGGGAACTACTAAATCATCGACAGACATAGAAGTAGTATCTTCGTCATCGGATCCAGCAAAGAACAGGCCAGGCGAAGGACACTCTGCGTCCGCTGCATTAACCATATTGATGGTCAGAAGCGCGTCAAGGAGTCAAAGACGCGTCGATTCAAGTTGCCATAAGCGCGTACCTATCCAAATAAGCCCAAATATAAAGTTCCAACTTGCAAAAACGTTTATTACAGATCTGGTCATTATCACTCCTCATTGAAAATGCAACGAGGATTACCCTTGGTAGGTTGGTCATTGGGATCCGATGGATTAAACTTACAGATTATTCATAGCAACCAACAGTTGTCCTCTTAAAAGAGGGCACAGATACATCTCAGGGCAAGGCTCAGTTAATTTCCAACATTTCTGCATGCCTTGCAATTGCAGAAACTTTGGCTAGCACACTGGGTCCAAGAGGAATGGATAAGCTGATTGTGAACCAGCGTGGA
This sequence comes from Inosperma sp. D86, assembly GCA_026262225.1. Taxonomy (NCBI): domain Eukaryota; kingdom Fungi; phylum Basidiomycota; class Agaricomycetes; order Agaricales; family Inocybaceae; genus Inosperma; species Inosperma sp. D86. The sequence goes on from JAIUJM010000008.1 coordinate 16,451, forward strand.
GAAGCTCAGATCACAAATGATGGTGCAACCATCCTAAAACTCTTGGACATCGTCCATCCTGCTGCGCGTACATTAGTTGATATTGCTCGTGCGCAAGACGCTGAAGTAGGAGACGGGACAACGAGTGTCGTACTTCTCGCCGCTCAATTGTTGAAGGAAGTTAGGAGTTTCATTGAAGAGGGCGTCAGCCCACACATCATCATGAAAGGCTTCAGAAAAGCATCCCAACTTGTTCGTGTTTCAATTCTCCTCAAAATTAGTGTCCATTCAGTGTTTTCCAGGCACTTGATCGTATAAAAGAATTACAAATCAGTGTTGATAAGTCTGATCCAGAGTGAGCAGAATGTTTCTCCTCTAACGAAGCGCTTAATGATGAAAAATTACTAATAGGCGATTCCGATCCCTATTACTTAAATGTGCATCAACCTCCATGTCCTCGAAACTTATTCACTCGGAGAAACCATTTTTCTCAAAAATGGTCGTCGATGCCATTGAATGTCTGGATCAGGAGGATCTAGACGAGTCGCTGATTGGCGTGAAAAAGATCGCGGGTGGTGGACTGCAGGATTCTTTGCTTGTAAAGGGTGTTGCCTTCAAGAAAACATTTACATATGCTGGCGCTGAGCAACAGCCCAAGCACTTCATTGACCCGGTCATTCTTTGCTTGAACGTGGAACTGGAACTCAAAGCTGAGAAAGACAATGCTGAGGTCCGCGTCGATGCTGTTTCGGAGTACCAGGCAATTGTGGATGCCGAATGGGAGATTATATATCGCAAACTGGAGGCGATCGAGAAAACAGGTGCCAAAGTCGTACTCAGCAAACTTCCCATCGGCGACTTGGCCACTCAGTGGTTTGCAGATCGTGACATTTTCTGCGCAGGTCGAGTAGCTGCTGCTGACCTGCGTCGCGTCGTGCAGGCTGTCGGAGGATCTATTCAGTCAACGTGCTCAGATATTGCTCCCCAGCATTTAGGAACGTGTGGGCTATTTGAGGAACGACAAATTGGTGGCGAAAGGTACAACATTTTCGAGAAATGTCCCAAAGCAAAGACGTGCACGTTGATTCTGCGGGGTGGTGCCGAACAATTCATTGAGGAGGTAGAAAGAAGTCTGCATGATGCATTGATGGTGGTCAAACGGGCGGTGAAAAATGGGGAAGTTGTAGCCGGTGGAGGTGCTATTGAGGTGAGCTTTCAACATGCCTATTGATCGACAGAACTGATGCTTTCCACAGATGGAGCTTTCTGCACACATCAGAGACCACGCTTTGAGGATACCTGGAAAATTGCAACTTGTCATTGCTGCCTTTGCGAAGGCGCTCGAAATAATTCCTCGCCAGATCTGTGACAATGCAGGTCTTGATTCTACTGATATTCTCAATAAATTGCGCATGAAACATGCAAGTGGAGGCAAGTGGTACGGAGTGGACGTTGATGGTCCTTCGGGTGTGCGGGATAACATGGACGCATTCGTGTGGGAACCAAGTCTAATCAAGGTTAACGCCATTAGCAGTGCTACAGAGGCTGCCTGCCTAATTCTTAGCGTGGACGAGACTGTGCGAAATCCCCAGAGCGAACAGGCAAGACTCATCTTTTTCATCATCACTCTAAAAGGCTGACACATTTGTAGGCTAATCCTGGCCCTAAGGCCCCTCCGGGAACGGCCCAAAGGGCACTCAGGGGAAGAGGTCGCGGTATGGCTCGGCGATGATCAGTTAACCCTCCAAATGTGTAGCTTGTATCAGAAAATCCAACGCGTTTGCAGTCTGGTGCGAGCATATAAATATGGTACTTGGTGTTAGAACTGTCCTGGAATTTATCGGACTGGATCATGCGCGGAAGTAGCATTAACATTTCGACAACGCTAGAACAGTTCAAAGGCCTCCCACTCAGGAACGACTTGACCTTTCTGATCAATCTCTATCCACCGATCGTGTTTGTTGTCAATGTTGCCCATCCTATCTACATGACCAAACGCCGTGTCCCATCCTAATCCAATAGGTGCTAGTCGACATACGTTGGAACTGCGATGGTTCATTTAACAATTAAACAACCCAATCATATATGGATGGCTGATACACTAACCTGAGACCACATATAACGGCATCAGGTTTCAAACCATCGTCATTGTCTGGCCAAAGCCCACTTAACAATGCGAGATCAACAATCATACCTCTCGTTGCCAAAATGCGTTGCTGAAGGTCCCAAGTTTCGAATTGATGTTGATCGTATTCTCTAGGGCTTGCGATAGCACGCAAACGTGTCTCGTCGGTATCGTAGAGTGAGAAAACAGTGCCCTCGAAAAGTTCTGTAAATTCTTTATGTGCTGCTGGTGAATCAGTTGCCAAGTAAGCAACAGGTGACACATCATTGCCGTGCAATCGCGCCCATGTTGAAGTAACAGCATCAATAAAGTTCTGAATGGGAATTCTCCTATCAGGAAACGAATACGATAAAGTCTTGCGGTCTCCTCGCCGAATGTGCACAGAAACGAATAGTGAGTTGACACCGTGAAGGACTGCAGACAGCTTGTTTCGAACCAGTTTGATCAACGCTCTATTCGCAGCGTTCGGTATTATAAGCGAGGCAAATGATTCCTGGGCAAACTTGAAGATCGGTTTCAATCGATTCAAATCATGGCCGTACCTACAACAATATATTATATGGGTGCAAACACGAGCAACTGGACTTACGGATCCTCATAGTGATTGCTGAAGTCGTGGCCAAAATGAAACTTCGCTGTTCTTGAATTAATGACCTGCGCAAAAGAAGTTTCACAGGAGGGCGTCGAAAACTCCACAAATTAGAACCTACCCAATGTCTACCAGAGCCAATGAAGTCAACCCGAATAGCATGCATGTGGAACTACTGACCTAGCTGTGCGAGGACAAGCAACGAGTTCTAGGTAGAGCATGATCGATATATTCATAAATATAAGATGAGTGTTCCTCACCATTAGCAGGAGGTCGCCTACAACCTGGTTGTGGACCTGGTTGGTGTGTTCTCACATCCTCAAAATGATCCGTCCATCTAAGATCTCAGGTAAGAAATTTCGCTGTGGAATGAATGCTCCAGACGAACTTTCCCCGGTTCCAGAAAGTGTCGTCAACGAAAAAAGTCCGATTTCGCTGTGAAGTAGGTCAGTCATTGTTAAGGAGTTATAGTCTGCATTATATATACCTCACGGGCCAGCGCTGCTGCTTGAGCCATAATTACGAGGTCTGCCGTCAAACCCACAGTCCCATCTAACATGTATGTTATTGTCTTGACGCAAATGGACGTATCGTCTGTGTGTTGGACGTCTAGGTTACCCATAGGACTGATGTCCCAGTAGTCCCCATGCTGCATGTAGCCTTGGTGTAATTTTGCGCATTCTTTGAGGTAGTCATAGGGCTGGAGAGGAAACCGCGTATAATTCTCGTAGGAGAGTAAGCCATCTGCTTTATGGCCAGCGTGTTTAATAGAATGGGCGGAGAGCGAGGCATCTGACCCAATAAAACTTTGCAGAACTTGCGGACGGGTGAGGGACATGACAAGGAGGAGGGCCAATACGACACCAATGGCGATTCCCATTGCTAAGGATAATTTGGAAGCGAGCAACGACAACAACTTTCTAGCTTTTCGGGTCCCATCACTATCTCTGGCGACAGCAGGGCTCCGTCCTCTTGAATTGTGAAGGGAAAACCTCGCTGTCGATGACGAAGCAAGAAGCGGCGCAGACTGCAAAGCCTCTGGATCATCCTCAAGATCGACTTCATCTGCTTCGGAAAGGTGCAGTTCGGCAATGCCTTGTTCAAGTCGACTTCTCGATCCGCTGGGTACAGTTGGGCTCTTAGGTGTCAGTCGATGGAGCTCTGCGGGGACCATCGAAGAAACATTCCCAAATGGCTGAGATCGAGACATAGGAAAGAATAAAGGAAAAGGGCTAGAGTCGGATCAACCGACCTGGATGCTTGAGGAAAAGGTGCGACTTGTGTTGATCATGATCAGGACTGCGTTCTGAGGAAGACAACAATTCGCATTGACATTTGCAAGGCGTGCTGTGCGAGGGTCACAATTACAAGATTTACAAGACACGTTCGAGAATATATTTATTGGCTTTACATAACGAAGGAAGTAGAAATTCAAATGAGGGAAGAGGAGGTATAAGCTACTACTTGAAGGAGGCTGGCACCGTTGGAGGACTGACAGCCAGAGGACGCTTCTAAAGCTGAGGAAGACGAGGCGACGAGGGACTCGCAGAAGCGGAGGTGGGTGATGATGATGATGATGATGACGACGACGACGAGACAGCGTAGTTGTTGACTGCAGCAGAGGGCGTGGGTATCGTTGAGGTCGAGAGGGTACGAGCTGCACCAGTCGAACTTGCAGAAAAGTTGACTTCAGCTTGGACGATGGGAGGTTTTGGGATGGCCTTTGGCGCCGAAGAAGCGGAGGAAAGCTGCTGGATGATGAGCTGCACCAATTGGGTGATTTGTTGTTGGGGGTCCATCACCCCAGACGTTCCCGGAGGTACAAGAATCGAGACCACGCTCGTAAGGATGGACCGGAGATCCTCTATTAACGACTCCAGCTGGAGAGATGGTCCTGAAACAACAATGAGAATAAGAACAAAGGCCATAAAGGTGGAACATACCGTCCAACCGCGCTACAAGAGAACCCGGCTTCACCGAGTCAGTTGGCTGATACCGAGGAACGGAGCAGCGTGACGCTGAATGTACTGTTGGGTCGTGCAGGTGTGGTGAAGCCGTCAAACGAGATTCCTGGGTGTCTCTAGCTGGCGCAGCCAAGATAGATAAAGCGAGGGTCGCGAGGATGACAATAGACAGCTTCATGACGTCGAGTCTGGTAGTAGAAGGAGATTATAAACGACGAAAAGAAATTAAAACCCCCAGGGCAAGATAACGTTGAAGGAAAGTATGGAAAGCCATCTCGTCGAGAGAAGCCTTGGTTTTATAATACCGATTAGGGGGAGACCGTTGGGCGAAACCGAGAGAGTAGCCGACGAAATATCGAAATCAACCAAGGCTCGAATACGAAGCTAACCGCCTCGGCCTCTGTACTCCATTTCCCAAATTTCGTCATCAGGCCTAAATCGTCTCCTCGGACCCAATCGACTGTCTTGCCGCAGTCCGAGAGCCGCATACTCCCACCAGCCTGACATCAAACGCCGTATCGAGAGGCCCAGGCAGGAAGAGATTAGACACCAAAACAAGAGGGCTGTGCTAGTAGAAGGGTTCAGCCGTCAAGGGCGATGCCCACGAAGAAAACCTCACAAAAGGAGAGAGAAAAAGCCGATAAGTGGGAGGAGCGTTGTGAGAGCATTGTCTGAAGCAAAATTCTTGGTCATGGTCGCAGCACAAGGCGAGCAACAGGTTCGCAAGTTACCGAATGTTGGGACCAACCTCTCGGAACCTTTTGATGTACCCAAAATTTCCGACAAGCCTCGACGTGGTATGTATTCGTGTACTCGTACTTCCCCCATCCCTGTTCCAGCCGACGTCAATATAAATTTAGGACGGAGAACAAATTGGCTTGTTGCCTCTGACCCCAGCAGTAGCAGTCCAGGTTTGCGATTTTATTGCCCACTGTCCAGGTGTCCATTGTTTCGGTTTTGCTTCGCTCTACCTCCATTCCTTGCGGCATCATAGCACTAATGACTGAGTGTTCACCACATCTAAACGCCTCACCTATTGAACTCGTGGATGCTTTTCCGCCCCATCGCCAAACACTTCTAACTACCTTTGTTCATAGACATCCGACACAGTGGTAACTCGACATCAGGCCACACCAACAGGCGCCAATGAAGACATCGAGGCCTCCGCCACTTCTCCTTCGACCGTTAAAGACCCTTTCCAAATCCGTGACGGAATTGTTGCTGAACAGGAACTCGCTGGTCTTCGTCGTAGGAAGAGGGGCAAGTCGATTGCTGAGTATCAATCCCAACAGAATAGTGTGAGCCTTAGCTGTCTTTCACTCCGTGATCTTATTTATAGTTAATTGTTTTCCTTTTCAGCTAATCCTGGACCTCCTGAAACCAATGGACGAACTTTCGGAAGATGCCAAGGAAGGCGAAGCAGCTATACGATTCCCTGTAGGAGTTGGCTTTCCGTTTACCAAATATTGTCACTAATTTATCCTAGGTCAAAATTGCCGTTTACGCCAGCTTGATAGCGAATGTTGTTCTGTGTATTCTGCAGTGTAAGCAAATGTTTTTGCCAATTTTTCGCTATGTCTTACCCAATAAGTAGTGTATGCTGCTATAACTGCTGGATCGTTGTCTCTTCTAGCCACTGGTCTGGACGCAGTCTTTGACGTTGGTAGCAATGTTGTTCTTTTCTGGTTGCACAAGAAAGCTGCCAAGCTTGATAAGAGTAAATGGCCTGTGGGTGGTGCCCGGCTTGAGACAATTGGGAATATACTTTATGGTCAGCCAGACTTTAAACTATAACTAGCCACCTAACCGTCCTCATACCAGGATTTTTGTATGCATTCTGAGCTACGTAACAAACCTGTACTAAAATGACCGTAGGATGGCCTCTGTCAATCTCATCGTCATTGTGGAATCAGCTCGGAACTTGATTACGATGCAAGAGAGCGCAACATTTCACCTCGCCTCGATTGTTTCAGTTGCAGCAGCCCTTGGTATGTGTTTTGCATAAAAGTCCGACATAGATCGCGTTCATACAGGTGTATAGCTGTGAAATTTGCCCTCTTTCTATATTGCTATTCGCTCCGAGTCAAATCCAGTCAAGTTCAGGTCCTTTGGCAAGACCACCGGAATGACTTATTCATCAACGGTTTCGGTAAGCGCCTCCAGAGATAGGCACTCGCCCAGACTCACTTGACTTTGCTAATAGGTATCCTCATGTCAACAGGAGGAAGCAAATTCAAGTGGTGTACGTTTCTGTGCAGTGTCTCTTCCCCGAACGACTTAAATGACTAGTGTCGCATGACAGATCTTGACCCAATGGGAGCTATAATTGTTCGCCTTTTCTCCTTTGGTTGTTGGCTTTATTTATCTTCCCTCTAGATCTCACTAGGCGTCATAGCGTCCTGGGCATGTACCGTTTACTACGAATTTGGACTTCTGGCAGGAAAAGCTGCACCGCACAGCTTTTTGCAACTCATCATCTACAAAGCAGCGACCTTCAGCGAGGACATTATCAAGATAGATACTGTTCGTGCATATCATGTTCGTATCGCCTTGTCAAATTTCCTTCCGCTTCTAATGGAGGTGTTTTTATAACATTTAACAGAGTGGTCCTGTAGGTTTTTTGGACTGCATACAACGTGGATCTAACCTGACTCGGCAAGGATTACTTTGTGGAAGTTGATGTAGTTATGGACGAAAATACTCCTTTATGGAAAGCACACGACATTAGCGAACAGCTGCAAGACAAAATTGAGGTTCTCCCGAATGTTGAGAGGGCTTTTGTTCATGTTGACCATGAGTGGACGCATGCTCCCGTAACGTTTTTTACCACAATTCTGAAACTGCGGTCTTATTATCTGCAACAGGAACATCGCAAGTCTCCTAAGAAAGCTGCCTTGTAATATCAGATGCAAACCATCTTTATTTCGGCTTATGTACAACCGTTCCAACCAGTCCTACTAAATCTAGTCAATACTGTCGCTATGCTGTATTATCTTGTTCTATCAAGTCATTTTTTATTCCTGGGATCTCTACACCTAGATACGAGTGTTTAGGAATCGCTTTGCCGTCGATCTCGATGTTTTCCCGATAACTTGTACCTCCTAAAGAATGCAAAAAAAATGGCTTGGAAATTTTCTAGTGATGGATACATATAATCGGATAGCATTTCAGGTATATAGATCCGGTAAACACGATTCAATGCAGTAAAGGAAACCGAATAGAACGTCACCCAATTTAATGGACACTGGTGGTTTGCTCTGTACGTTGCGGCATCAACAGATTACCTAATTTGGCAATCAGCGGCTTAATATATGTATTCCTTGGTCCCAGAGCAACAGAAGAATCCATAATCATTCAAACCTCCTTTCCCATCTGTCCCGCGCTTTTTAGACAAACCTTAATACTACGACTTTACAAACTTGTCCCACTACTTAGGTCACTCCTTGACTTATATCAGTTGTTGTTGACTTCAAATTCCAATCCTTTCGACGCGACGTGTTTGTTCAAGGAATACCAATCGATTTCCGAGGCTCTGAATGATAAATGGTGCATATTATCTTCTTACCTTTATTGTGATCATTAAGATCACCATGTGGCATGAACCAGGATACCCATCGTCACCAGGATCCAGAGGAGTTTTATGTCAAACAAGACAGGATAGGTGTGTGGATGATTGACTATAGCTGTAAACTAATTGACATACGTTTTCTGAAGGCAAGGGATCATTTGGAGAGGTCTATAAGGGGTTTGTTTTGGTTACCCTCTGAACGGTTTGATTTCACTGAAGGGCTGTGAAGTTTTGACAAACGCACACAAAAGACTGTCGCCATTAAAATCATCGATTTAGAGAGTGCGGAAGATGAAATCGAGGATATTCAACAGGAGATCCAGATACTTTCTCAATTAGATTCCCCTCATGTAACGAAGTGGGTTCATTATGCTATCCAATTTGTTCCATCGCTTATTTAGCCTCCTAGATACCATGGCTCCTTTTTGAAGGGATCTCATCTATGGATTGTCATGGAGTAAGATCTTCCAAATTCCTTGAACTCGATGCTTATTTCAATTAGATACTGTTCTGGAGGATCATGCTCTGATCTCGTAAGTTAACGATAGTTTCCACCTTCCTTGATGTTGACATGGTACGCAGATGAAGCCTGGCGTGTTCCGTGAGGAGTATATCGCAATTATCTGTCGTGAACTGCTTCGAGGTCTAGAGTATCTGCATAACGAAGGAAAGTTACACCGCGACATTAAAGGTGATATGGTTTCATTATGTTCCTCCCCGTCATTTTGCTTAACCACTTCATAGCGGCAAATATTCTTCTGTCCGCTGGAGGAGAGGTTAAGTTGGCAGATTTTGGTGTCTCGGGACAATTATCAGGGACACTGTCGGCGAAGAAAAACACGTTTGTTGGAACGCCGTATTGGATGTCCCCTGAGGTCATCAAGCAAAGTGGTTACGATCATAAGGCAGACATTTGGAGTCTAGGCATTACTGCAATCGAACTTGCCAAGGGCGAACCTCCGTATGCAGAGTTACACCCTATGAAGGTAACGATATCTCTTAACTTGATTGTTTTGGTTGACCATGGTGCACAGGTTCTTTTCTTGATACCGAAGAACCCTCCTCCAACACTCGAAGGAAATTTCTCCCGTCCATTTAAAGAATTTGTATCTTTTTGCCTTCAGCGTGATCCACGAGAAGTTCGTATGACCTCACAAATTGGTTTCCACTGCTCACGTTTTCGAAATAGCGGCCTTCTGCCAGAGAATTGCTCAAGCATAAGTTTGTCCGCATGGCAAAGAAAACCAACTACTTGACAGAGCTCATTGAGCGGCACGAACGCTGGAAATCAGATGAAAGACCAGAAGAAGCCAGGAATGAGTCAGAAGATGATCCGTAAGTTCCGAACCGAAGTTGTGTCCGTTTAATGCATGAGGCTCTTTGTAGACAAGACGTTGAAAATCCGGAAGATCTATGGGACTTCGGAACCGTTCGCCATGGCGGTCGACCAAACACTATTGGTCAAGCTCAAAGTTCTGTTCGTGCAGCGGCAGGGCCTTCGTTGACCTGGGAAAACAATGGAAAAGAACCTCGATACGAAGAATCTCCTCTTTCACGAGCAATGCCTGGTTCGCAAGACACATTCGGCGTGGAAAAGGGTAGCCGAGATTTGCCTCCTCTACCGGCCTCCTCAGCTAGTAGCTCCCGTTTCCAGCAAAGTACAGTTCGTCATGCACCACCGGCGACAGAGAACAACTTGCCTGGTTCTTCTGTCCCTCTACACCGTGAACCTTCCGATGAGTATGAAGATTACGATGATCAATATCCCGACACATATTCATCAACGAAGTCGAGCGTGGTGCTCCAAAAGATGCAAGATATACAAGTAGAAGACGATCTCCCCGATACTACGATGCTGGATTCAGTTGTCCTACCTGCCATAGCCTCCGTAAGTTGTCCTGTAACTGCTGTTGACATGATGTCATTGTTTCCTCTCAGTTATTCCCGAGAGTTTCAACACAAGAAGCAAGAGTGGCTCTCAGTGCTCTTCAACGAGCGTTCACAGATGCTGAACGAATTATACCTGGCGTGACGCTTGAACTAGTAAATGAAATAGTGGACTCAGTTGAACATGTCGAAGATGGGCCGTGATTTTGATCATACAGATTCTCCTCTTTCAACCTTACAATTAGGCCGATAGTCACAACCTTCTTAACTTGCTCTTTGATGCAATTTAATCACCTACACCTGACCATTACACTTTTTCTCGTTTTGAACCAATTATACCACCTCTTTGAAGTTGCATAACTCGTCGTCGCACAAATTAAATGTGCGTTTCTTTGAATATGCCTGACAACCATGATGTCGGTAACCACATGAGGATAGACCATTGGCAATCACTCTGGAATTGATTTTTTTTTCGCTTTCCCCCTCTTTTTTGTCCTCACAACTGTTATCGCTTCTGGTGTCTCCGATCTAGGAGAATCGTCTGCAACTTCGTACGGTGGGAAAGAAGTCAACCTCGCAGGGGTCGTCGAACGGCTTGGAATCATTGTCGACGTCGATTGTGCCGGAGGTGGAGGAATGACAGCGCCTAGTGGCATTTCCCCCTCTTTGTCAATTGTGAAGGACTGCAAAGAGAACGCCTGTGAACTAGCCCTTAACGACGGTAGCCTGCTTTCTGTCCGTTGACTCAATTTCAATACCGACAAGCAAGTGTAGGACCTTACCATGTGGTACGGGCGGCATATCCTGGAGATGAACAACCGCGATTGACTCTGGATCATCCTCAATTTTGGCTGGTTGGTCATCTATAATGTAATATGGATCATCTCGCAACTGGGCTAGTCTTTCCGCTTTTCTCTGCAGCAAGGTCAAGTCAATTGGTAGTCCTGGATCAAAAAAACGACTACCTTCTCGCGCAGAGCCCTCTCTGGTGATTCATGATCAGATCCAATGGGAGTTAGCAACTCCGCATTCCCGATTGGCGCCATATTCTCCTTTCTTCCATTTGCCGTCCTTGCTTCTTTTCCTTTGGTTTTCTTTGTCCTTGTCTTCTTAGTTTGATCATCCCCAAATGGCATTTCTAGAGGAAGTGGGACGGTCCATGCATCCAGATCTAACCCTTCTGGAACGGGGACGCTTGCCTGGGCGCTACTTGCTACTGGATTCAGCTCGTATGGATTGAATAAGGGCTGGATCAGATATAGGCTCTTCGGGAATGCTGGTTCATTGGACATGGGCGTATCTGCAGCTGGCGAGATGAGGTGACCCTTGGGCTGATATACATTTAGATCTGCAAACATAAAATTGAAGAGTTGGAGGGCATTAGAGGCCTTTCAGCAGAGTTTCAGCCATCCCCAGTTGATGTAAAGGAAATCCACCAACCCGTTCCTGAACTTCAATATTCTCATGATTAGCCAGAACTTTCATGCGTTCGATGGTGGTCTTGACATTATCCTTCAATTCCACTAGCTCTTCATCATTCCAACGTTGTGCAAGTTCAGCTGTCCAGACTCCAAATATTTTCAGGGTAGCCTGGATATACATAGCAATAATGTCGGGCGCAAGGCGGTCAGCCTCATTTTGTAACAGGTGTGAAAGAAGCTTTTGGGGGTCGGATAAGACACTGAATGAATTTTCAGCAATGGCAGGAAGCATAATTGAATTTATCTCACTCGCAGTATTCACCGCATATCCAGGCAGCTGCCCAGAGCACTTCTGAACAGCAGCCTTGCTCGTGTGCATTATGAAGCATATTCTCATCGACCAAAAGTGAGCTCATCAGCTTCACAGCAAATGGTCTCACACCTCGTACCCTGCCGGCTATGTCGACCAGTTGTTCGCGAATCTCACTACCAATGTTGACATTCGCTACGTGAACCAGATCAACCAGTACAGAAAGATACCATTCAAAATTGGTTACATTCTCGTAAGTGGAATGTGAACCCATTTCTAGTATCCGCTGTGATAGGATGAGACGGTACGCCGGTGATAGATTTGGCGAGAGACTAGGAGATGAGGTGCTTTGAAGGAGTGCTTGTGTTGCCGCAGGCATTGCTGAAGAATCTTTGACAAGATAAGCGAGTAATTGCTGAACAATTGATTGCAGGTTGCTGCGATTGACCTATCTTACATTAAGCTCAGATATTTCTGGTAGACTAACGGTGGACATTACCATTGCGGTGACCAGTTCGAGAGCTCGCATTCGAATACTAATATCTTGGTCATTGACACTTGATAAGATTGTATCCTGGTAGTCTGCAACTAAGTGCGGATGTGTCGGAATAATTTTTGTCATGGCTTGCAGGGCTATATACTTTACTTGAAGCCAATAAAACTCAGTTTGTAAATCTTGACATAGATGCACTCACAATTCTGATCTGGGTCTTGTATGAAGGCAGCCAATTTCGAGACACATAACCTAGCCAGCGAATCTCCTGAAGAGCCTTGAAGCATGCCCCCGATAATGCATGTATGAACACATTCATACAACAATGATATGGCACTAGTTGTCGAAATGAGCTCGGTAATTGGTGGTTGAAGTTTCTTCACTAGACGCGGTTCATAGGGAGATAAGGAACCAAACTATGAATGTCAGATAGAGAAAACAAAGATAAACTGTTTTTTTTAAATACCAGTTTGATTATTTTGATGAGCATCCAATTATTCGAAGATGTGGTGAGGAGGTGAAAAAGCTGTGGGGCTAAACTCAAATAATCTCTGGGATTACGGCGAGCAAGTTCACAAAGGACGTTGACTGTTGCCGCGATAACGGCTAGATAGAATAAGATTCAACCTTAGGGAGTAGGCTAGGTTTCCTGCATACATACAGGTATCAGGGTCATCCAACTTTTCTTTGAAACGTTCTGCAACGACCTTGCCAACTTCTAGGTTTACCATGACAAGTTTGTACAATGAGAGGATTGCACGTTTCCGTATTGCTGGACGGGAGTGCTTGAGCATAGCAATTAATTCCGGTGTGAGATCGCGTGAAAGCTCTGGCGTAACGATGTGTGATAGTCCATTGAGGGTAACAGATATATCTGTTGGCGTGGAAGTCAAATCCTGTAAAGGAATGTAGCAGCGAAAATTTACAAAACTATTCAATAATCACCTTCTTCAGAAGATTTGTGGTCAACATCAGGACATCGGTATCTTGGTTAAATGATTGTGCGGCGGCGAGATAACCAATACTCTTGAGGTGAATTTTAGGTGACGACATGACTTCTACAACGTGGAACGATGCCCAACTCATGTCATAACCTAACATATCGAGCTATTAGGAATCAACAAGGGCACCCGCAGAGATGTTTTGCCTAACGTACATAAGTCAGTTTCAGTACTGCACCGGCCTTCAGTTCCATGACATCGCTCTTGATTTCTTGTCTAATCTCGTCAACTGCCGTTGCGATGAACCTGGCCTCATCTTTTTTGTTTGCCCGTAAGCCACGAACGAGATCTTGAAGAGTACGTTCCCACATTTCAAGGTCGAAGGGATTCGTCGCGGAAGCTCAAAACGCGTCCGAGTCTCACGTGGGTCACGCCCCGCTCTTCTTTCAGGTCTCGTAGCGAATGCTGTTTAGATCGTTGGCAGTGTTCTCCAACAATAGTGGTGAAACACCATCAACCCGTCCTAAGGATAAATATCCATTCGGCTCTTTTCATGATGTAGCCAACAACACCATCACACCAGTAACCTGCCAATGTGGTTTCCAACAACTTGACTTCTGTCCGTATTGCGACTACCGACAGACAATGCCTACTTCCATGGTACTTGATTTTACGAGATCTGCCTTGCCGGACGAGGTTGGTCAACATATGATGGACATGTCTCCTGTTCGTCCACGGAAACTCAGAAAAGTTAAATTAGATTACCAGCAATTACGATACGAGCCTTTGTCCATCGAGGATATTGAATCTACACGGCCTGCATCGATTACGTCGACGCACTCTCGTACTCCCTTGCTCCATCCCTTTCTTCCTTCCATTTCACACTATCCTGCCCTGCCGATTGCACGTAGAACCCCCAATAAATTGGAGAAACGCGAGAAAACTCGAAGGGCCCCTTCGACAACTAATTTTTTGCCATTTGGTGCGCCTCATTCGAACGTTCCAAATGACTTGTCTAGGTCTTCTACGAGTGTGAGTCTCGTTGTATTTTCACATCTCATCCTGCATGAATTTATTTTGCCAGTCAATGGATACTCCAATTCCACATCCCCAGTTTAGTCAGGTTACAAGTACTATGTGCACGGATGATCTGGTGTCGTTGGCTTGGACAGGAGAAGTGCAAACAACCACTCCTTGGTCAGACTCCTCAGAGAATTGCTCTCACAGTAATCCTGGCTCGAGTTCGTCCCAAGTTTCCACTGTTGCCCACATTCGACCACGAAAGTGGTCAAAATCTATGCATTCTATGAAGCAGAGACGTCTGCTTCGACGACCAAAAACTTTAGATACGGACAAAGAGCTTCTACCCCCATCACCTCAGTGGTCACTTGCCATGGCTATTGCGGATGACAAGATTACCGATGAAACCCTTGTGGACAAATTGGAGGATATGCGGATTAAGGAACAGCCACCCCTCTCAATTTGGGTTGCAAGTGCTTCCCCGAGTTATCAGGCTGTCCTCCACGATTCGTATGCGGAGTATCCACCTGAACCAGATGAATTTTCTGCAGAAGACTCGTCCGAGTCGTCGTGGAACGCAGCGCGCCAAGCGCTCCTTCTCTGTCGGGAAATGTTACGAACAGAACGACGGTATCTTGCGGCCTTGAGAACGCTTGCAAGAGGTGGTACTGCTACTCAACCTCCCCTTGGGATGCTTTCCTATCTACCAGGCCTTATCGCGGCTAGCGATGGGTTTCTCCAGTTTATGACAAAAAATCCAAGCGTACAGGGTGTTTCGGAGGCATTCATCACAAGTCGAGACCAACTCTGTGACGCATTTGTGAGCTGGTGCAGTGTTGTCGGCTGTTTTTTCCATACAGATGATAGGAGAGAGATAGACTGTGAAGATGTATCCTCGGTATTAAGGAGAATCGCTTCTGCACCCACGTCTGATGCGATGCGGGGTATTTCTATGGAAAAGGCCATTGTAATTGAGCCTAATAAAATTCGGAGGAACAGCAAGGCACGACCATCTGTGAGGGATCTGGCTATCTTACCTACACAACGAATCGTCCGTTATGTTTTATTGTTCAAAGGTAAAGCAATTTTCTAATGCCGCTTAATTCACCTTTCTTACTTGGCCTGGATCAGAGCTCCATGCCCTCACTCCATTTACAATGTCATCTTCTTCGTCCATAGTCGGGGAGGCGTTACGTGCTGCGCAATCAATTGCCCAAAAATCTGATGAAGCCCAAGAACATTCTGCCTTTAAATTTCCAGGGGAGACTAGTCTCTGACCTTTTCAGCATCTCATATAATCTTGTTGAACTTGCATTCTCATACTTCAAACCTTGGACTTTTATTTCCATTTGTAGGACCTACTGATTCATTCTCAGGTATCTTCTGTTGCACCATTTAGAGAATATATACGCAAACATGATTACTTCATATCATTCCCTCGTGCTGAGCCACAGCAGCTGGCGTACGTTGCCCCATTGCACTACCAGGTCGGTTAGCCGACCGTGGAGGCACACCTGTTGGTGTGCGTGGTGCTGGACTCGCCCTTGCAGAACGAAGGGGACGTTCATTGTACGCACCTCCCTCTCGTATGGCTTCTGATCCTGTCCGATGGCCATCTGATCCAACTCCATCCTTACTCTTAACGCTATCCGATCGGTCTCTCATGCGGAATGGCATCGCACTCATTGGTGGTCTAGGAAGTGGGGAACTAAGGTTTGTTTGAGGAATAGGCGCCGAATTAGGGGGAACTTGTTCCTGTCCTCCAGCTGATGCAGGCGCTCGAGCACGCAGAGCCGAAAGAGGAGCATATGGAGCTGGGTTTGGTCGAGACGAAAAGAGAGGAGCGTTAGCAGGAGCATTCTCAAAGCGAGATGAATACATCGAGCCAACGCTATTCGGACTGACCACGTTACTTCCTGGCTTGGGTCCTGCAGAGGGCGGCAAGAGGGTCTGAGGTATTGCATAAAGTGACTCATCATTGAGAGGTGGCGGTGCGGCCTTGGTCACCGCAGGTTTGCGACGGTTGAGCGGAGATGAAACCACTGGTGGTGTCGGGACAGCCGCTGTGGGTGCTTCCTCTGTCGGTGGTGTGGCTTGTTTCCTTTCTGGATTCTTGACGAGAGACGTAGATCCTGATGCACTGTGTTCGTCCAGAGAAAGGACTGGTTTGGATTCAAACAGCTTCTTAGGATGCTCTACAAGAATTTCATCAAGCATATACCGGAAGTCAAGGCCATATTCTTGCAGGAGCTACAACAGTATAAGAAAGGAAAAATGCGGCCCTCAAACCCTCACCTTTCGACTCTGGGAGTGAGTGACGTGTATAGCGTCTTCTATCACCCTTTTGTCGACATCCTTCAAATATACTTGCTTCCTAAACGTCGCGGCGTACTCTTCCAACAACTTCTGAGTCCAAGTGATAAAAGCTAGTCAGGAAACCAAAATAAATTCAAAGCACAAAAAAAAGGTGTACGCCCACTCACAACTTGCGACCTCATTCTCCTTGAAACTTGCCAGATACCAATCAGCGGTATGCTTGATTCCCGTAAAATAAACAACCGCCAATTCACCGACATAGGTCACTATGTCACCATCAAAGCGAATCTTACGCGTGAGTCCATGAATGACATCAGTCCGCATCTGCAAAAATGTTTTTCGGGCAGTGGCACCCGCTTTCAGACGGTTTAGCAGAGAAATCAGGTTGACGGCCGTTGTTTTACGGTTTGAAGGATGGGAAAGCGACTCCAGAAGAGAAGATATTAGTTGACTTGTTAGTTGGGTTAATTTGTTCGTAAGAGGTGGCATGACTGCAACTTTTCCTTGTCCTGCCAGACCAGTCAAAGTGAGGCTTGTGATAAGGTGCTTGATGCGCACCTTGGTCAATCAAATCCACGGCTTTGTCCCATTGCTTCAAGGCAATAGCTACTGTCAGCTCGTCCGACCACTCTCCCACCCATCTTGCATCTCTTTCTGCTTTCGCTTTTGCGTCTGTTCCCATGCCAGGCATTTCTCCGCCTTTTCTATGCAAATCGGACATCCAATCTGGAACGGGTGGGACCTCGGAGCTGCGCTAACATGTCAAAGAGTTGGTTTCAATTGTGTCCACAATGTTGTATGAAGAAATACATACACCACCACCACCACTTTGCCACATGCTCTTTCGCCTTTCATGCTCACCTTCACGTTCTTTTCGACGTCTTTGAGACAACTCTTCTGCAACCTGACGGAACTGTGAAAGAAGCGCTTTTTTGTCTGTTGGCGATTCAGTACGATAGACATGTGTTTCTTTCCCGTGGCGAATTTTAAATACGTTCGTCATACCTGTGAGATCGAGCGTTGGCACGGAACAAGGCGGAAAATTCAATGAACCTACTTGCAGAGTCCTTCGTATCTAGAACCAGCATCTCATTTAATGGCCAACATTTCTCCGCGACAAGCTTCCCTTCATTCACGGTAGATCCGCTTACGTCTGCACCTGCTGCACCAGCATTCCTCCTCCGTCGCCTTGCGACTAGAACGGCGTCGTCGAGAACGACGAACTTCACTTTACCGGTCACCTTATAGGTAGCTGCATTCAAACTGAAGACTTTTTCCATCTCTCCTACTATATGACGTCCAGGAGTGGTGGGCACAAATTTCGATGCGCCTTCAATAGTTGCATGTAGCGTCTGCATCTGATTGAAGTAAAGGACACGGAGATCTGCGACGGAGGAACGCTTGTAAGTGGATAGCATGGATGAGGAGGTGGAGGTAGGGTCCGGAATATGCAATGTAGATGGCATTGACTTGTAATCGGAGAGAAGCTCTTTAAGCTCCAACATTTCGTTCTCAAGAACCGAGATTTCCTTTGAAATAAGGACGAACTCTGCATAACTGAAAAATACTATAAAATGAGACTCTAGTGCTAAGGAAGACAACATACTTCTTGAAGACACTGCGTTGCAATTCGGAAGAGGTGTCATTAGCGACACTCCGGAGGGACGATTCCAAGGACTTGATTTCAGCCTCTGTTGAATTGGCAAGCTTATCTTTGAGGACTAAAAACACCCCGTGTTAGCATGCCTTACATTCAGAAAAATAGTAACGAGGACTCACACAAGGCAGGATCAAAGTCCTCAACGCTCAACAACTTCTTGTCGTCGACAATTGCTCTGGCTCCCTCCCTGGTTTCGCTTCTATCCCTCAAATCTTCATCCCCCTCCTGTGGAGAAACTATTTCCTGACCGGCAGGCATCAACCCCGTCATAGTAGGCAATGCAGGCACACCAGAGAGCTGTGTTGGGCTGGATATCTCTGCATAGCGGGTGGATATTCGCTTCTTAATTTTATCATCTATACGATTTTTGCTCCTTTGACTTGTACCGGACTTTGCGAGTTTTGTGGGAGTCCGCTGTGCCTTGCGAGGTGGTGCCTTTGAGGGGCGAGACCGTAGAGAGGTCTCCATTCAATTGCGTTATTGCCAAGTGGTGTTACAGTTCCAGATTGCATTATGATACACACTCAAATACAGTCAGCCAAAATCGTGATCGAATCCGCCTCATTTCTTTCGTCCCAACCACGACCATCTCAGCTTCCCATGGCCACCTATGAGTCAAATTCACAATGGGATCAGCAGCTACCCCATTCTTTGTCGAGAGAATTTCATCCAACCCAGTCACAGACAGCTATGATGTCTGCGAGTCGTTCGGCTAAGAGTCTCCCCGCAGTTGTGGCGCCCAACCCGTATGATATCGAACAAGAAATCTACGAGGAACGCCAACCCGCACCGGAGGATGACAATGACGACTTTTTCAGCGGCGCAGCTAATCAAGACGGCGGTTTGGCCTATAACTCTTCGGGCGATTATCGAGGTCCCGGATCCGTCACCTCTCATTCCGTTAGAGCACCTTCTCCACCTCCAGGGCCCATTCTCGACCATTCTCATCTACGTCCAGGAAAACAAGCTGCTCTACTTTCTCATGAACGAACACTCGAACTCTACCGGGCCAATGCTAAGAAAACCCAGGACCCAGAGCTTCAGTTCGAATTTGCTGTCTTCATGATTGATGCATCCAAAACAATGCCTATTCCCGTGCAAACGCCAGGAAATGTAATGGAGGTTGAGAAAGCAATAGAAAAACGCGAGGATCTGATTCGCGAAGCCATGGCTCTTCTCAAGCGTCTCGCCGACCGAGGGCACCCACAAAGTCAATATTTCTTAGCTGATTGTTACGCAAATGGAATCGGGACGGTCAAGAACAAGCAAGACTTCGAACGGGCATATCCACTCTTCGTCCTTGCTGCAAAACACAATCACCCTGATGCTGCCTACCGTGCTGGTGTTTGTTGTGAGAATGGCTGGGGTTGTCGGCGGGAATCAGCCAAGGCATTGCAATTCTTTCGGAAAGCAGCGGCTGCACTACACCCTGGGGCAATGTATCGTCTTGGCATTGCAGAGCTCAATGGCGAGCTTGGTCTCTCGAAGAGCCCGAAGGAAGGCGTGAAGTGGTTGAAACGAAGTGCTGAAAGTGCCACTGCTGAATTCCCTCATGCCTTACACGAATTAGCTCTCCTGCACGAGAGAGGTGTCGACAATGTCTTATTTGTAGATCACGAGTATTCTACGGAGCTCCTCGCACAGGCAGCGGAACTTGGGTACGCCCCGAGTGCCTACCGTTTGGGGGAATGTTACGAATATGGGAAGATGGGCTGTCCGCTGGACTCGGCTCTTTCAATACATTACTATGTACGTTTCATCCTTCCTTTCCGATATTGTCCACTATAATCGCATCTAGAACATAGCTGCTCAACAAAATCATCGTGACGCTTGCTTTGCGCTAACAGCATGGTATCTCGTTGGATCACCGGGAGTTCTGCCCCAGTCAGATACCGAGGCTTACCTATGGGCTAAGCGTGCCGCGGAAGCGGGTTTGGTTAAGGCAATGTATGCTGTGGGGTACTTCACAGAAGTTGGAATTGGTACCCCTTCGAACATGCAAGAGTAAGTGCTGTGATATTGGAGTTCCTTTGACATTTCCATGATGCCTGTATCTGTATCCTCTTACAGGGCGATTGCATTTTACAGACGTGCAGCGGAGCTCGGGGACAAGCGCGCCGCTCAAAGACTACGAGGTCCACAGACAGCGATGCATCAACCTGGTGGCCCTGGTGCTATTCTTCATCGTACCCAGGACGATGGCAATGGCGGTAATAAGGGAGGTAAAGATTGCGTCATCATGTAAGACTGATGGCGGCTGAAACTGCATGTCGCTGTTGTTGGACTAGCATACCCCATTCATTTTCACGTCAGCACTTTGGTCCTATTAAACATCTTTTTATTTCTGCCATATCATTGACTATTATTGGCACTTTAAACTATGATGCATCTTACATACGTACAAGTTCATATTCTCTTTCGCTTCCCTCGGACAGGTTTGTAAAATACTTAATTATCTTAACTAGTGCGGCTATACTGGACAATGATTTACCCATAAGTACTGTATTACCAAGATGAAGTGAGCAAACGAAAACTTAAACTTAAAGGAACTTTCGGGAGAGAGATCACATGACACTAAATTACGGTCAATTACTTATATTATTTTCTTTATTATAATACTTTCTTTTCTTTCTTCTTTCTTCTTTTAGGAAGGAAAATTTCCAATCTTGAAAAAAAATCTCTAGATATAGCACTTCAGTCACTTACGTGACATGGACCCCTAGCTCAGTGGTAGAGCGTGAGATTCCAGTTTCTTGGTTCCTCAAGGTCATCTGTTCGATCCAGGTGGGGTTCACTTTTTTTTTTCAAGTCTCTTGATGTTCCTTTGGACCAATCAACGCATCGGATGCAATTTTGGTCTATGGGAATATCCCAACCCATTCTACATAGTATCAATTAACTGGACATAGCCGAATTAGAACGACATGCTGCTTCAACACATGTCCAATAATTCAATAGAATTTAACGGTTGGACTCCTAGCTTAGAGGTTAGAGCATGAGATCACAGCACATCTACGACATGTTGCGCGCTTATCGGCGCAACTTGCCGTAGGCAGGAGTTGTCTCAGGGCATCTGTTCGATTCAGATGGGGTTCACTTTTTTATATGTCTTATTGAGGTCAGACATTTTGAAGCATACAGCGAAGTATGTTTGCAGCTTGGTTTTCTATAAATGTCAGACTCGTATTGGCGCCTACTAAATGATCACATGATTTATTGATCGCATTCCGGATCTCGGTTCACGACGTGCTCCTTGCGATTGGTCACCAGCTACAACTTCAAGCACTTTCAGGACTCCAAGCTTCAAGCTCCAAGTCCTTCCAAATGATACCATCTCGACGAGCCATTTGCTCTCCGCGCATCCACTTGACCCGGTTCAATGTGGCTTCAGGCACAACATGTTGGGCTGCATGCCGTCCAATAACTATCGCCGCCTCTGGCTTTCAAGGTATCACTGGTTCCGTTCATCTGAGCCACACATCTTCACAAGAGAGAACTGGAAAGCGAGGGTATACGAGCGAAGCTCGAGGCAAGTGATCTCTTCACCATTGTTCACCTCTGATGAACTTACGTCGAGAAGCAATTAACCACATACGCAAACCCCACTTCGACAAGATTCTTATAGCCAATAGGCACGTATCAATCCCGTAGATCCAGGACAGTAGCTTACTTGAAACTTAATTCAGAGGGGAGATTGCCTGTCGTGTGATTCGCACCGCAAAGAAACTTGGAATCAAGACAGTAGCTGTATACAGCGAAGCGGATAAAGATTCCCTCCATGTGAAGCTCGTACAATTATTTTATAAATATTGTCATTATACAATACTTACGACATGTCACAGGCTGATGAAGCGTTTTGCATTGGTCCACCACCATCCTCAGAGAGCTATGTAAGATCATATCTTGGTTTCTACAGAGTTTCCATAATCAGTCTCGTATAGCTTGCGATGGATAAAATCATTGATGTATGCCTCCGCAGCGGAGCACAAGTTCGTCTGCACTTTTTAAAATTAATAAAATCAATTCTGACTTTCTTTAGGCTGTGCATCCTGGGTAACTCTTTCATAAAATCGAGTAATCAACGTAGCTCAGGTATGCC
This sequence comes from Inosperma sp. D86, assembly GCA_026262225.1. NCBI lineage: Eukaryota > Fungi > Basidiomycota > Agaricomycetes > Agaricales > Inocybaceae > Inosperma > Inosperma sp. D86. The sequence goes on from JAIUJM010000008.1 coordinate 38,823, forward strand.
ACAGCTATGGTTTTCTGAGTGAGAATGCCACTTTTGCTGCAAAGTTATTCGATGCGGGGATAGTGTTTATTGGACCTCCGGCAAGCGCTATCGTGAGTATGGGATCTAAGAGGTAAATAATTCCTCTACAACACTTGCACGTCACTGAAAGCCGTTAGCGAATCTAAGAATATCATGCTTGGTACGGACATATATCTTGTTTACACAGATGATTTATCTGTATGTATTCTGTTATAGAGGCCGCTGTTCCTTGCGTTCCCGGATATCATGGTGAATGCCAAGACCCCGAGCGCTTGTTCCAGGAAGCGCAGAGAATAGGCAAGTAGTTAGCTGTCTATATGATCAAAACGATAATACCCCCCGCAGGGTTTCCTGTCTTAATCAAGGCTATCCATGGAGGTGGTGGCAAAGGAATGCGAACTGTGACGACGCCAACAACAGAGGCATTTCATGAAGCGCTGTCATCTGCGAAACGGGAATCTATGAAAGCGTTTGGGAATGATACAGTGCTTGTTGAAAAGTACATAGAGACTCCAAGACACATCGAGGTCCAAGTTTTCGCAGATATGCATGGTAACGTCGTCAGCTTATGGGAGCGTGATTGTTCTGTGCAACGCCGGAATCAGAAGATCATTGAAGAGGTCGGTTGTCTTGCTTTTTTCGTGAAATTGACTGAAACCACGATTGTATTCAGGCTCCTGCCCCTGGTATCTCGCCAGTGTTACGAGGTGATCTTAGTGCGAAAGCCATAGCCGCGGCTCGGGCTGTGAGCTATGTTGGAGCTGGAACCGTCGAGTTCATTTTCGATAACGACACGCAAAAATTTTACTTCATGGAAATGTATGTCTGAGCCTTGGAATAATTCAAATCTGATGATGTTTTCAAGGAACACCCGCTTGCAGGTAGAACATCCTGTTACAGAAATGATCACTGGATTAGACTTGGTTGAGTGGCAATTAGAGGTCGCAGTGGGTAACCCTCTGCCGTTACCTCAAAGGTCGATACCTTTGGTGGGACACGCATTTGAAGCTCGCATATACGCAGAGAATCCGAGGAACGATTTCCTGCCTGATTCTGGGATTCTCCATTATCTCTCCACGCCCACTCCAACTTGCACGTTTGCACCAACACACCCCGTCATCGAGACAGCAGCCTCCTCTCGGCTCCAACCTAACGACCGAGTAGATCCCACCTTACAAGTAATGCCCTCCTTACGCATTGAGCAAGGCTTCACTCAAGACTCAGTGATTGGCGTCTTTTATGATCCCATGATCGCCAAAGTGGTTGTCCATGGTCGAGACAGAACAGAAGCACTCAGAATGTTGCGTAAGGCCCTTGATGAGTACCGAGTTGTTGGCGTATCGACCAACGTAGAATTCTTGAGGAGACTGGCTGGGAATCAAGCATTCATCGACGGCCAAGTCGAAACAGGCTTCATTCTTGTAATTTGTTTCTTCCAATTTGCTCCTTTTTCTCATGAAATTTACAGAAATATTTCAATGAACTGCTACCACCTATGCAAGAGCCAAGCCCTTTGATGTTGGCTCAAGCAGCCCTGTATACTGTCCTTAGCGAGCAAGATTCGTCGTTGGACTTTAGGCACTCAACCTGGACCTCCTTGACATCACGTCGATTTGGTGGGGATGTCCACCAACGGACCATCAAGCTGCAGTCAGAGTGGTCAGACTCTACGACAAATGTTGACGTTTCCCAGGTCGCGAAAGGCGTTTTCGATGTCATAGTCCACAGCAAGGATGATTCAGTGTCATTTTCCTCAATTCCAGCTTGTCTACCTGACAAACACACACTTTCTACAGTTGTCGACAATACCAGCACTCATACAACCATCGTCTCCCAAAGTCTTCCTTCTGGCATCCCAGCGTCGAATTCTGGTACAAGGTTGCATATTTTTAGTGGAGGTATCAAGACAACGCTTATATTATCTTCACCTGAATGGCTGCTTTCGCTGGGACCCGATGTATCAGCGAGCAAAGGTACACTGAAAGCCCCGATGCCGAGTTTGATTGTTGAGGTCAAAGTGCAGGTGGGACAACGAATTGAGAAGGGCAAAGCTGTAGTCGTGATAGAGAGTATGAAGACGGAGACTGTTTTGCGCGCAGATGGGGCTGGAGTGGTGAAGAGCGTTAATTGTAAGAATGGGGAAATGGTTGAGGAAGGCAGGGAACTGGTAGTTATTGAGGCCGAACCATGATGTCTATGGTTGTTTAATGAAATGAAATCTATATGGATGCAAGAGAATTATTTCCACTTGGTGTAGGAGTTGTTGAAGTATGATCTAGTACTGGAAGTAATTTGTCAAAATCATTTGGCAGGAAAGGTGCACCAGAGCCTGGAGGTTCTGGATTTTGCGTGCCCTCTGGCGTCACGGTAGTGTGGTCGCTCGTTGTACGGACTTCAGGTCGGTCGGCAGATATGATCATCCTGTGTTCCTTTGGGGGACGTTCTTCAATTGCCTTGACAATGGACCGGAATTCTTCCTCCCCAGAGGAGTCACCGATGATATCTCGCATGTCCGAGTAACCTTTGGCCTTGGCAATCTTTTGATGAAAATCATGGGATTCAGCCTTCGTGACCTCCACTCGGGTGCCTTTGAACTGATTTACGCAGAACTTTGTAAGGCTCCAATGGTTGTCTAGATATTTGGCCTTTGACAACATTAGATTAATTCTTGCAAAGATAAAAGTAAACTGAAATACATACCAGCCGTAAATATGCAGGCGCAAGTGTTATTTCTACATCCTTTAAAGGCTCGGATGAAAAGCATGAAGGGTTCGACTCTGCACCACGAGCAATCATCACAGAGTGAGCACCGGTGACAGCTCGTACCCTCTTCGCATCTTCCCAACTTATACAATCTCCATTTTCGACCACTGCGACGTCTTTACCCATTCCTTGCACAAAATCTACAATTTCTCTCAAACGCTCGATAAGGGCACTCTCTTTGTCTCGCATGTTCCTCGTCCGACAATGCACTGTTAGGGCACTAATTCCCGTATTGACAATACGTTCCACAAGTTTGAGGGTATCTTCTTGTGAGGGCAATAGGCGGATCTTGGCCGTGACAGTGATGCGAGGGGGCATTTCCTTCCTCAACGCGGCCAAAATTGAGCAAAGTAAATCTGGGTTGGTCAAAAGCGCTGCACCCATACCAGCGTGGGTTGAGAAAGGCTTCGGGCAACCACAGTTTAGGTCGATTCCTGAGACATCCTCCATAATTGTTTTGGCCGCTTGAACAGCTAGATCTGGATTAGCAGACCCAATTTGATAGATAAGATATGGTTTTTCAATGGGGTGAGTCGTGAAAATAGCTCGAGTAGCGCCATTATATGAGACGACGCCTGTTCGAGCTGAGGAAGGTTCTGTCAAGGGCGGTTACACTTGATCGGTAGGAGGACGTACGATCTACTTCTCGCTTTGCATGCAGAATTGCTTTGTCAACGATCTCTGGACTCCAAACTAAGGTGGCACCATGCTTCAAAGCGAAAAGACGAGTCGGAACTACCAGATATTTTCAAAGGAGGTTCAACAGGAAAGATTGTCATTCCAACATACGAGCACCTGAGCGAACCATTGGGGCAAGGAAAACGCCATCTTTGAAGTCCTCCTCGATGAGGTGGTCTAGTTTTGCTCGCTTTGCTGGCCTAGGACTGGAGGAACGAAGAGGAGGTCGACGAGACATGAACAGAGCTTCCAAACGGGCAACTTGGTGGATGATTTGAGTCATGACAGTTTAACAAAAAAGTTTGGCATCAGTCCGAAAAGGTAACACGCCATAAAGAATGCAGGCATCGAGATTACTATTCGACGAGAAATGTAACTTAACCACAACTACAACAGCGGGCGGATCCTGTTAATCACCCGCACTGTAAGTCCATCTCTCGCCTTACGCCATTGGAGCAATGAAGAATGTACCAGTATACTAATGCGTGTCCGTCAAATAAATTACAACAATTACTTGCGCTTAGTGAGGCCCTCATCCTTCTTTGAATCTATGGCTGAGGAAACGGGTGGAGAGTCTTCCTTCTTCGATGACGGAGTTTCCGTCTTTTTGGTTGACTATGACCAGAAATAAGCAATCCATTAACATAATAGGGGAAAGTTCTCACTTTAGTGACAACGGGCTTCTGGGCACCACCAATGATGCCAACAAGAGCGCCAAGCATTCCGAACAGTGTGAATAAACCAACAACAAGTGCAGCACCAGTTTGTGGGTGAGCTTTGATAGCACCAACAGGATTTTCCCTGGCAGTTTCCATGAAGGAGACAACATGATTGCGAATGAACCCAATAGGGTCTTCCTTGAAAGTGAGTTTTTGTTCTTCTTCTTCATCATCCGCGACCTTGCTATCAGCAACCTCCAGAGGCTTCTTGAGTTCAAAAGTCTCAGTAGCAAATTTCTTGGCATCCTCCAGAGAGTGCCCAACGTAGATATTGTCGAATAAGATGTCCTCAGTCATGGTCCAAAGCTCGATACCAACCCCACCCTATCCAAATTATCAGCGTTCGATTTACATGAAATGGAAGAAACGTACAATCTTGGGAAGGGATTTCACTGGCGAAAGATCTTCAAAGTAGTCCGGGTTGGGAATTTTACGAGGCGCCCATGGGCCCTTGTAGGCAGGGTTGTCGATAAGAGGGGCTGACCATTTGCCTTTATAAGCGGGATTGCGCTTGAAGGGACTACCGAAATGCATTTTAAGAGGAAAAATTAAGTTGTTGTGAATTAAAGCACCCACCGTTTCCATTCGCCGCACCCAGGTGCCTCAGTACACTTGGGGTTAGGAACAGTAGGAGCGATCCAATCACCGTCTTCACCGTCATCCCATTCCTCAGGTTTGGTGGCATCTGTGACCATCTGTTAAGCAGAAGGCAAGTAGGGATGGAAAACTGAATGTACCGGGGTCCGGAGTCGTCAAGGGTTCATCATCAAGCCAACCTTCAGGTTTGACAGCGTCCTCGTCAAGAATCTCGTAGGGAGCTTCTTCGTCCCAGTCATCAGGCTGTGGATATTCAGCAAAATATTTCCAACCAACTTCAAGGAACAGACCTTCTTAGCGTCAGGGTCGGAAATTTTGGGTTCATCGACCCAATCAACAGGTTTCTTATCTGCTGGATCATCGATCTCCTTGGGCGGGTTAACAGCAGGATCAAAGTCCTCGAGAAGGCTACCCTTCTTTTCGCTCTCGCCGTTAATTAAAACTTCGTATGTTTGATTAGGGCTTGAAAATAATTTGCATGTCAAAACTCCATGAAAATAGCATGCTCGATACGTACTGGATAAAGAGAGTGTACAAGTTGGTGAGTTTTTCGATAGAAGGACGAGGAGGTACTTTGAGATGTTTTTCCTCCACCACACCTGTTTTAGGGTTCTTGTGACGGAAAATGAAGTGAACCTGCCAAAAGGCGTCAGACATAGTTAGTGATACGTGTAATAATCGAGACCTTCGTTCCAGGACATGTAAGATCGGGACCAAACATGACAACCCAAGGAGTAGTGTCAGAAAATTCCTTCCCGCTGGTTTGGAATCCATCCTCCAGCAGCTTGAGATAGCCACCCCCACAGTTGCCACCCTTCTGGTACTTGACTTCATATTGAACGACAAGAGGTTGTGTTTTGAAGTCTATAGGTTCGACAAAGGGAGCAGAAATAGCGTGGTGGGCAGCTTTACTCTTGGCAACAAGTCCTTTGTCGCCGTCAATGAACGAGATTGCGGGTTCCTCCACCTCCCATTTCCCGACATAACTGAACGTTTCACCACCGACGGGGGTCTTCTTGGTCGCCTCTGAAGGAGTCCAACGTTCTGACCAGTCGTCGGTGAATTGTTCCACAAAGGGTGCCTTAACCTCAGTAGGCTGCACAACCGTTAGCGCAAGTCCGGGATGCAATACTCGCTCGAAGGCATTACCTTGAAAACAGGTTTGGCGTCATCTTTCGCAGCGACCAACGAGGCCGATGCGGCCAAAGCCAATACAGAGAGCGCTGTGCTTCGCATTGGGAAACGAAGGACGATACGAAATAACGAGATATGCAATGCAGAAGAAAGATAATTTGCCGCAGACCTGTGACTAAATAGTAGACGCTGTGAGGCTACGTGGCACATTCAGCAATTCCCATACATCACGTGGCCGCGCCAAATCCAGAAATTATACTGGTAAATTTTGGGTAAATTATAAAATACTCTAACCCAGCAAGTCAGCGTGTCCAGACGCAGATAGAGCAAGCTTCATTCCCAACGTTAATTTTTGGCGCCTTTAAGTGTGTAGATCTGACTTACTACAAACTCGTCATCTAGATATTTTGATACGGCGATCTGGTCACCAAGTCCCTTCCTTCGCCGGGTCTTCAGAACCAAATCTCTTGCCAGAGCTTGTCCTGAGGCAGGCTCAAGTGGCCGTAGCTTGATACTCGAGTCCATTGGATCACCTGAATTTGTAAGGATGAGAAGGACGATCGAAAGTCAAATTTTCGTACCTGGCACAATGGCCCAGTGATCAAATACTTGTTGGCAAAAGGCCTGTCCTTGGGTGGCTGTCCTCAGGTCTGTCTCAAACCCGTTTGAGTCTATCACCGGAATGAGTGCTTTGACAGTGTAGAGTGGGGACCCAGCCTTGGGAAGGTCCTGGGTGACATGTCCACGCCGACGAGCCAAAACAGTGTATACCGCAGAAATACAGTCAGCAGGAGCCTGGACTTCCACATAGTAAACTGGTTCCATCAGTCGGGGTGTTGCCTGAACATTAAAAAATGAAACAATTGCAACTCGTCCGCATCGGGGAGACCCACCATAAGGAAGGAGGAATAACAAACGCGCCGTGCGGTTGGGACTATCTGTCCACCTCCACGAAATATGGGTTCTTGGGCCAAGCTAGCATCCAGAATTCTAAATTTGACGTTTCGCATGGCTGTTTTTAGGAGTTAGTAAATTTCAAACGAACATGACCTTGCAGGTAGATTTACGTTCATCACAAAGAGGTCCTTCACGGGTACCCCACTGGAATCCCTGCTTGATATGTTCCTTGACTGTTCCAAGCAATTTCTTGTCTACTTGAGACGGAAGTGTATCATCCAAAAGGATGTTTGGCCCATCTTGGTCTGGTCCAAAAGTCCATATTGAACGAGAGGCCAGAAGGTCCCAATCATACTTCTCCTGAAAGAAGGTCCCTCGTTCTTTAGGTGTCATGCGCAAAGTGACACGTCCGCGTTCAATATCTTCAGCGATACCTTTTTCTAGAGGTTCAGCAATCATGGTTATCTTATTCCTTAAAATATTTAGAATAAATACATAGGGATGCATACGAGACTTACTTTTTATTGGGAGTATCCGCGTAACATTTAAGAGCACTGGTTTCTAATACCGTTTCACAAAACTTGGTGACTGGGTCGGATACCTTGATCTCTATTTCTGAGAACAATCGCCGTAGATCGTGCATCACGCAATCTAGATAAAGTTCACCAGTACCAATCACAACATGTTCGCCACTTTCTTCAACCTTTGTTGCCACAAGTGGGTAAGATTTATTGATGCTTCGCAGACCCGCAAGCATTTTCGGCAATTCAGAAGGTGCGATTGGTTCAATGGCAATCTTGAGGACAGATTGTGTCATGTGTTTGATTGGTCGGAAGATGTGAAGATCTTCCTCTATATCGAGGCCTGCCAGTGTCGCAGTTTTAGAGATCGAAGCATCGATTCCACCAATCAATACCAAGTTTCCAGCTGGAATTTCGTCAGCCGGGATGAAATACCTTTAGAAAATAAGTAAGAATTATAGGCAAACATAGGGGAAACACTACCGGGATTCGCTTATCCACAGATCATCGATAACAGCCTTCATCATGTCTTCTTCATCTTCAGGTGAGTAACCTTCTCCCAAGACCTTAACACCCATGCCTTTCTTGAGAGTTCCGCTCATGACACGTCCGAATGCTCTGAAAGATTGCGCGTCTGTTGTATGGTAGAGTTTCGTGATTTGTACCATTACAGGTCCTTCTCGGTCGCATGATTTCATAGAAGCAACAAGGTCAGATGTTTGTGGTCCAAGGTAAGTTCCTTCAGCCTAATATCCTTATTTCACTGAGTCACAGACGGGACAAGAATTCTAACCAACCTTCTGAGTAGCGTTTGCGATAGGTGACGGGATGTGGTCTACAATGACATCTATAAGACCTGTTGCTGGTCCAAAGAATTGATCAAGAATGGCTTTGAGGAGAGGCCTGACGTCCATCTTGTACATTATTGGCTTCAGTTTGATCCCTAATCCCTCCACGGTCACCTTGAGGTTCTGCGTCTCCTCACTTAACACCTGGCTGTACAGTTTGTAAAGCGGGGTCAGGATAAAATGCACGAAGCTACGGGGAGTCGAGGGATCTGCTTGTTTCCGTGTAAACTTGCGAGTCTCTTCTTCAAAATAGATGTCACCCCATAGGCGATTAGCGAATGCTGTGACATTAAACTTCCCTTTACAAATGGTTAACCTACAGAAGAATTCTTATCATAAACAAGCTTACCATATGTATCAGCATACATCTGTGCAAAGGATTGCAAGGTAAAACACCAACCCATATCCGTGCTTGCGAATGCTACGTTTCCTACCTCGGGGCTCAAGCGGAAGTCTGGGTTAGGGTCAATGGAACTGCGTGGACATGAGCCCAGGAGTGTCAAGTCACCACCAACTACGAACCTGATGAAAGTATTGATTTCTTCAAGGGTGTGCTTGATCTTGTAGTAAGCATCGGTAGGAGGAAGGCGTAGTTCTAAGATTAGCCTGTCGATTTTGTTCACTACCAGAGTGATTTTGACACCTTCTTGCAACGCATGTCGTAGGACAGATTCGGTGCCTACCATGAGCTAGGGATTCAGTTGGTGTGTCAGTCTGAACAATTTATTTCGCAACAAAGGGACTTACTCCTTCAACCACATCTACTACTAATAGAATACCATCCGCCAAGCGCACCGCTGAAGCAACCTCATCAACGAAATTGATGTGACCGGGAGTATCAATAAGATGAACCAAATGGGATTTCCCTGATGTAGTGGAGAGGACGAGAGACATGGGAGAAGATTTTATGGAGATTTCTCTTTCTCTAGACAAGACATGCGTGTCCGTGTACCGAGTCTAAACGACGGTGAGAATTAGCATGCCAGCTGAAGAGGAATACACGTCGCACGGGTTTATCAGAATCCCATATAAGTTTATGTGTTTCAAAAATCAGCATATCCATGAGGGCCGTTTTGCCATGGTGCAAATGACCAACAACAGCAACATTCCGTATCATATCAGGGAAAGCTGTCATGTTCAGAAGGAAGCTGAAGAACAAGTCAAACACGATTAATACATTTCCAAACGTGTGGGGACTCACCTTTTGTCAAACCGCGTCTCTGGCATGTCCTTTTCTTCGACCGTCCATTTTCGAACTTTTATGGGTGCGATGATGGGTTCTGACAGAGGTTGGGCGTCCTCCTCCTGGACCAGAGTCTCAACTCCAGGACCGTATACCTCCGATGCAGAGGGATAATATTGTTTATCTTCATGGAGTATCACTGCTCTATGTGAGGGTCCTGTAAACTTCAATGAATATGAAATTGGGATATTGAAAGTCTGGAACACACCATCCACTGCCATGAGAGCACCTTCTCCTACTTCTTCTAATGGTTCATCTTCGTATCCTTCTAAAGGAATGGCAAAATCTGACTCTTTTTGATTGTCTTGCCTTGGCAGGTTCTCTTCCTCGTCTGAATCCAGGTCGGCGCCAATATAATTACCAAATTCGTCGTAATCTTCAAATGAAGCCATGGCGCGTCAACGATACAGCAGAAATAAGTTAGGAAACAAACTGTGGAAAAGGCCTTGTCCGTTTTGACCCACATCTTTCGGGCCGCTGTCACATACATAGTTTCAACAACCACTATGGCCACGCTCTCAGATGATACCCTTCGGAAGGTTTTATAATCGCCATTGCAATAATCGCTCTATCCATAACTTTTTTTGTAGATTCTGGTTCAGATTCAGCAAACTGCCGTCCAATCGCAGCGAGCTTTGAACGTTTCCCTGCAACAAGCTGCAGCAAAAGATCGAGAACGTAGAATTCTCCAGCTGACCATCGATGAAATCGGCCAAATGGGAGGTGATCTTAATCTTTACAAAGGCGTAGGAAAGATGTATTCCGTTGCGATTTTTATTTGCATATTTTATTGACTAAATGACCAGGTTCATGTATGTTCCCCGGAAGGATATGGAGGAGAATCTAAAAAAGCAAGAAAAAGAGTTGACAGACGAAATTACCAGCTTGAATAAGAAGGTTCGTGATACGCATTGATTTTGACTCTCTCTCTCTCATCTTCGTCTCAGTCAAAGTATTTGGAAAAACAGTATAACGAAGCTCAGGCCCAACTTAGAGATATCGTACGTCTGTAACACAATTCTTCGTAATTTCAGCTTGCATATCCAATTCCAGTTTCACCATGCCCCGAAATAATTGTGTATTCTTTCGAGTTGAAATGCTGAGCCATAGCAACCTTTTCCCACCCACTTTAGTCATTACTTTGAAGGAACTTGAATGGTTGGGGCTTACCGCGATCGAGGTCTTGGGCATCATCCTATCCTAAGTATTCTGTCAGGTCCTCTTGAAAATATTTCAACCATCATTAGTGGAAGCTTGTCTACCTCTCTTGTCTATTCTGAAAGATCCCTACATAGCGCTGAACCAGTCCAAGTGCAACCATTGAGTGTTATCCATCGAACCTAAGGTGTTGAGCACAACGAACGGCCCAAAAGAAGCAAGAACTTTTTTGAAGCATTCTATGGCAACTGGGATGTAAGCCCTCGAGGCGCCGATGTGTCCATAAGTACTTCAAAGTTTTTGTTTTCTGAAAGCTAAAATATATTATTTCTGATCCCTCATCATTTTCTCAGCACTTTGTTATGGTACGTACACTTATCAAGATAACTTATATAACTCAAGAGTCATGATCATTTCAAATTCAATCACGATTCATGAAACTATACCCTTATGGTGTTACTATTAGTAAAACAAGCACTCATAATGTATCCATGATACAAGTCATCGTCCATCATATATTTCCTCCAAGACCTAATATGCCCGAAGCCGATCCTGAAGTTGCCTGCAACCTCCTTCTGGGAGACCGGCTGGTCTACCCGTTTCATCAACGATGCTTCACATGTGGTTACATAAATTTGTCACAACAAATAGTAGATCCTGAATCGGCTGCCATTCTTCCGGCAAGCTCAATTGCAGGTGTTCAATTTTATTGATTCATACATCAACTCATATATCGCCATGGCTCCCTGCCAGAAGAACCGCCGAGGAGAAGCTTTGGAAAGCAAAGGCAATGCTTTCCATAAAGAGGGTCAATACTGTGCAGCGTATCATACGGAAGCTACTAGTATCAAGGAAGACCCTAACAATGCCATTTAAGTACTACTGTACTATTTCATTCAATTCGGGCGTCACGCGTCACGGGACCCCTTCCGACCAACGAAATGTCACGGTGGTCACGGTGAAATTGGGATGGCCTGAAAACTTATGTCATTTCATAACATTTTCATTCCAAATATGGTAATTTTTCTGGCCTGCGGCGCATTTTCGGGCATATGTCACACCCATTTTGGGTGTTGACCGAAAACAAAATTTCGGTCGCCATGTCACAGGTCACGGTATGGACCGAATTGATTGAAATGGTACAGTACGCCCGAACGGCTTGTAGCCTTGCTTTGAAGAGTAAAGTTGTCTTCCACAAGGCCCTGGAACAGATACATGGGCAAGAAAGTAACCATTCTTAATAACTGTCCTCTTACTCTCCGCCTCACACCTGTTCATTAGGCAACAGAGCTCGATCCAAAATATACGAAGGCATGGGCAAGGTTGGGGACCGCAGATTTTGTGAGTTAGTAGATGAGACGGCTGTAAGCCATTTTCACTGCCTGTTCAAAGACTCTTTCCCGATGACAAGACAGCGTCCCGGCCTGGAAGCAAGCCCTGGCTTGTCCTTTTCCGCAAGATCAATTTACAGAGTCAGATAAGCATCTCCACACTCATTTGCCGATGGATGGTAGAAGGCGGAGAATGGGAGAGTTCCCTCCAAGCTTCAAAGAATCCTAGGACACAAGTTTTTTCCAAGGACCAAAAAATACCTTGGCAAAGAGCTGAAGAAACGATCGATAAACTCCAGGACGACAAGCTGTCTAGCGTAAGCCACTTGGACAGTTGTGACAATGACTTGTTATTATCCATGCTGATTGGGTACGGTGGAGAATCTGTTCTAGTGACGATTTCTTTAAGAATTAACAGGGTTTCAAACAGAGTGTGGAAACAATGAAGATGCTGGCAGAAAAACCTACCCCAACTGGGCAGATGAGCTTGGTTGGAAAACCTGGTGTTCGTTTTCCTATCTTTGTCCTATTATCTCTATTCTTGACAGGCCCTTGTGAATATTCCACTTAGATTGTTCCGATTGGTTTGAAAAGTACAACAGGCACAAACTTCAATTATGAACATCAGTGTTAACCTGATTGTTTCAGCTGTGTTCGAATGCCAATTGTTCCAAGGCTGGAAAGAAGTTGGCGCTGATGTTGTCATCGAGGAAGCACCAAAGACGCAGAAGAGAGACGGTTGGGACAGCACTCGGAATGCGCTTGCTCTTACCGGTATACCATATATAATGCTATTCCTCTTGTATAAATTTTCATTTCAACATTTCACAGGGCATGGATTATTTGCGGCATTATTGCTGCAGTAACTCACAAACCCACTGTCACCGTTGAATATCACTTGGGAGGCTTTGCTCCCCTGATGAAGGACCGTTTGAAGATGCAACCACGGTCTGTAGCAGGTACATTTGCCCAGACACGGCTGCCCCAGTTTATATAATACCTCAACAACCCGGGAGTTATGGCAATTCATGAAACGGTCAAGGTATAGCGCATAGTCCCGTTGGCTCACTCTTCTCAAGGCTTTAGGGAGTAGTGCAAATGATTCCTTCAACATGGATGAACTGGCTGAACAATGCACTTGAATGCAGGGACCTCGTTGCAGAGGCTGAAGCTCATCCACCCAGTAGTGACACTTGCGAGCTTGATCTCGGATTCCTTTTGTCATTTTGGGATAATCTCCGTGCAGAGCCTAGCTCTGGCGTATGTTAACTTGGCATTGTTCAGACACTCTACTCTATTCATTCTAGGGTGGTGCTATACAAAGACCGGCCTTGAAGCCAACAACAGCCAAACTGCAAGTTCTGCTTTTGCACGGGGTGCGGAATTTTATCTACCTGCAATGAGACCTCTTCCGCCAGATGACGAAACGTCCGTCGCCTTTGCTGTGCCTACTCTAGAAGCCTATTGGTTCGGGAACAGATCCATTGTCCTGGCTCTACGGATATATGACCTGGCTGTCATGAATTCAACTCTAAGGAATCTCAAATTGCTGGATTTGCGATGCACGAATATTCCACGTTAAGAATTTGTTGGAAATTTGGGATCAAACTCGCACAGGCCAAGACTGATTCAGCTGGGCGCGTCACCGACGCCAGTAGTATCGTGAAACCGAAACTATGGTTTGTCGTTTCATTCGTACTGTGCGCCATGCAATTTACGACCGAAATAGAAATCGCAAGACAAGTGGGCCGCTCCAGATGTTGTTTATCTCGAACCGTACCATGAAAGTGTGCCTCGAGCGAATTTCCTGAGGTAGGAGGTAGTTAATCTATCACGTTGCAAAGCTAATCTTCTACCAGATGAATCTTATATGCTTGGCAAATCTTAACTACTTGGACTGCCTATCATTGTGCAGTGAATACATTTGATACTTAAAACGATAACCCATACGGAGATAATTGCTGCGAACTGGTGACTAAGCGCATTCAAGTATTTCCTGAATTTTGAAAGCTCAAGGCTCAAGCCTGTACGGCACAGTATACCATGCACAAGTTCAGCTGCTTAATTCTATTCGCTCTTCTTCATGGAGTGTTCGCACATGGAGACCATGACCATTCAGGCCCAGTGAAGGGAGAGAGCATTGTGGAATATGCACAACGACACGTCAGTCCGAATCACTGATGTAACTTGGCCACACCTCGTCTGACTTCTGAATGTGTAGATGTCCACTGAGCATCACATGTAGGTTATAAATGAGTGGTGCTCTAGAAAATACTTCATTTGTCTTCCAGCGACACGTTTGACATCCGGAGTTTCTTTCAATTGCACGACTTGAATGGGTACGCCGTCCCGAGTTCTGATCTATCTAGCTAACGGGTATTTAGCGATGGTGTTTGGGACGGAGATGAAATTCAAGCTGTATACGGTGTTCACCACGTCTACTCCCAAAAGAAGTCCAAGGTATGTTCGTATTAATTCTAATACCTTACTTGGCAGCACAAGTTTTGTTTGCTCAGGATGAAATTGAACATAAAAAAAAAGCCGACGAAATTGTCAACACTGTTCTCCGCCTACTGGATCTCAATAAAGATGGACTTATTCAACCAGAGGAATTGGAAAAGGTTGGTTTAAGTGGCTTGCCCAACTTTGAGGAACTTGGTGCAGAAGGTCATCATTACGATGTAGAGAGCGGTATGTCCCAAAGCTAATTGGAGATGGGTTATGCTGGTTTACGAATTCGCACAGAATTCTTCTTACATCATGAAGGTATACTTCCCTTTCCTCCTTGTGTGGATTTCTCTCACGATCAACAGAAAAATATCACTCCACCCCAGAGACCCAGACTGACGAATCCTACAATCACCCGGAGGACTTGGAACATTTCGCACAGCACGAACAGATTGAAAGACTCGAAGCTGAGCGTGAAGCCAAGTTCCAGGGCATCTCTACAGAAGAAGTCCTGAAGCAACAGAAAGACGCCCTTGCTGCGGCGGAGGCTGCGAAGCAGACGAAGCCGATTGTCAGAGTTCCTCCTCCGGAGAAGCAGGATCCCGCAACAAGATATAAAGGTGCCAAATCAGAAGGGTTGCGTAAAGGGGAGTGGGGCACAGGTGATGCCGGCTATAAAGCTCCCGTGGATGCCAGTGATAAGCTACGGTCAGTCCGAACACTGAGGATTAACCGACTTATTGACTCTCTTCGACTCGATAGGAAAAACTTACCCTACAAGGTAATGTTATGTTTCTTTCTGACATGTCTGACTCTCAGGAACTCAAAAGTCTTTCCGGATGCAGTATAAGTTCCGTCGAAACTGGGGGGACTTCTAATTGAATTGTCAATACCCTAATTAATTGGAGTTGGATCTTGGTTAGTGTTGTAGTTATACACCAGTAGTATTTATGCATGCATAGTGTTGTCAATAATCTTCAGCGCAATTGGCTGGTTTCTGTGTCAAGCACTTATGCGAATGCAAATCACATGTATATCACTAAAGCAACAACAGTTCATTCGCAATTAATTATCGACCATCGAACATGTCGTCCAGAATACTTCTCTCGACAGCTTCCCAATCAATATTTCCACCGCTTGCGTACACACTTTCGTACGTCGAAATGCTGATATTTGATAGAAAAGGGGCTATATCGCGCATACTGTCAATTTGTTTTATTGACCCTAGAAGCGGCCTGCGCATGACTCGCACATCGTTGTGTATGGGGGGGTCCGCATGTTTTGATTTTGAGGATTCCTTCATAGGATTAAAATCTCAGAAACAAATGTTATCATAATCATACCTCAATCGGCAGGCTGGCAACAATTTCTGCTAGTTGGTCTAACGTTGCCTCTGAATACCAACCGTCGGGACGATAGATTGCATCGACCGTATCCGTGATGAACATCCATTGATACCTGTTGTTCCGTCAACTAATGGCAATATAGGGTGTGGGCTCTTTCTTACATCTGAAACTCTTCTGTCTGCAAGACAAGGAGGGTGTCCAGACATTTACAGATAGATAAAAGTAGATGAAGGTCATCAGAGCCTTCAACGGGTATGGTTGTGATCACTTGTTCCAGAATTCGGTGCTGGGGAAGTCAGCGTCCGTGAGTAATATGTGGGATTGAAAACAAATTACCATTTCGGTCAACACAACGGGCCAGAAACTTGTCAGGCTGTTTGGAGATAGACGGCAAAGTAATACCCGGATACAGAGGAAAACCTCGCTTTGGACAACAGCAGCAGAAACACTACGGAAGATATCAACGAGTTTCTCTTGTATGGTTGGCAGCTGTGTCAAAAAATGGTTCTTTTCAGCGGCAAAGATAGCATATGATACTCGGCGCAGATTCAGCGACCGTAACAACATTTCATATTCCTTGGTGGTAAAAATGTTGGTTGAGGGAGCAGTGGTCACCTTAGCTGAAAAGTAAATCATAAGGAGATGCCGTCGTTCTGAATGTGATGTCATTCTGACCGAGTAATTCTGGAAATGCTGTCTTATCAGCATCGTAGAGCGACCTAACCATAGGTCTCCATTTCGTCGCATCGTCGGGAGTACAATTAAAAAGCCGGTTGTCCATCAGCAAATCGATTACGGGTGTTCTCCAAGACTTCATAGCAGCCGGTATACGCGTCATCTCTTGCAAAATTTGGATCACATTTGGCTCAACGTCCATGGGTCTGAAGATATCAATGAATATTCTAAGAAGTCCAAAGAGGTAAAGAAAACCATAACCTGGTCTTTCCTCTCATGGTAGAGTTGATAATATAATAGACGATGTTGTTGCATGCGCTAATGACCTTGTCATTCTCCATCAGTAACCTTTTCAAGTTCGGAAGGGCTGATGTAGCAACAAAAGAAATAATCTAAAGAAATTTAGTTTTAAGTGAGAAGTCATAAGAAAAAGCCGACTTGTGTAATGAATTCCAGAGACCTGGAGACTTCTAAAGGAAGGCTTGTCGAAAGTAGGTCGGTCTTTTCAGTGGCGGAGTCTACAAGTGTATTTGGTCACTTAGCGGTGTCTCACCTTGACACCCCTGGCCACTTACCAGACTTAGGAGCCGGAGATTCCCTTCCACTACTAGTACTCAAGATTGCGTCCTTAGCTGTACGACGAATCCAAGATCCTTGATCTGTAGATCGTCCAACGTAAACTACACAAGAATCTAGCAGTTTGCCGTAATGGTCCTGAGGATGTTCTGAGTATATCACTTATAGAAATGATTCGGAACATACCTGGAGTTCTTTCTTGATCTTTCGGTCTTCTATTGCTGTACTCTGGATGATTTTCTCCGCAAGTACACCTAAACACCTGCATATTTTTAATAAAAAATCGTTGAATCCATAACACCCAAGCTAACCTAAGGGCTGCGAAGTGATACACCTTGAAATCTCGAGATGCTGCTAAGATATCTTTGACTAATTGACTAAACCGTGCCCAGACCTGGGAAGCCAAAGGACCTTCTAATCTCTGGAGGTATTGTTCTAAGAACTTGAACAGAATAGAATCAGAGCTGGAAATTGTCAACAACAATTGACACAAAAGCACCAGTAATGACGTACAGATTTGGATTAATGGCTTGCTTCTTATTCTTGTCAGAGGGACCGAGTATCCGTACAAGAATGCTTTCGCAGCATATATGTACTGAATTCGGGGCATTTGCAAGGAGTACATCAACTAGCTCGAATGCAGCATTCGGAGATGAAGCCGATAGCTAGGAGAAAATCAGAACTGTCAATATGATGTGAGGAAAACGCACATTCTGATCCCGATTCCACCAATCAACGAGGCATTCAAATACTTCTGAACTCCGGACGCGAAATAAGTGTTCCAGCACTCTACGACATCGCAGCCTTGTCCTGTTATAGATGGTCGACATAGCGTCATCCTTGGGGTACCATTGTGAAGGTGCTCTCCAAATCAATGAGACCCAGATTGAATAGAGTACTCGAATTCCTTCGTGCAACGATCGATATCCAGATGAACGAGACTGGCCAGAGCTTTCAGATTTATCAACAGATTGTAGTAAAGGATCTCACCGTGAGTTGTTCCGTTTGGTTTGATGTGCCTTCAGATCCAAAAACAGTCGATACATAGCCGAGTAACCCAGTGGATTCAGTTTTTTCAACCGCTGTTGGCTCATCCTCAGAGGCATCAGCTTCTGAAGTGTATGTGAGGCTAATGAGCATCAAGCGCTCAAGTCCATTCAGGAGCATAATCAATTCAGAATCGGATATTGTCGTTGATTCATCAGCTACGGAGGCCCGAGTCTGAGAAGCTGCTCGGAGGACATCGGCTAAGGAAGAGAGAATCTGCCGACAAAGGCAGTCATTCAAGGGGACAACTGCTGCCTGAAGTGCAGGTTGAAATTGAGGAACTGCCATGAGAACAAAGTCTAACCAGTGTTGTAGTACGGGCCGATTGCTTCGTGTCGATATGCCATCCATGAGAGCTTGAATCAAAAGGGGGTTCATGGAATAACGGCCAGTTGTGTCTGTATTTTTGTCACGCAAAGTGGCGGGTTCAGGTCCAGCTTCATCATCGCTGCCTGCACTAGGTCGGGTGATCTCTGATTGGAGTGTTGAAAGAGAAATAATGGAGTGAAGAAGATGGAGCCATTTGTTCTGAAGGTCCAATCGACTGGTATGGATTGAAAGAAAAAGTTTGCTGATCGTTATTGCTTCAATTCCTTCCAGAAGGGCAGCGTCGATTTCGCCTCGTGAGAGAATAGCTTGCAGTACGTCTATTGCATGAGATTGGGCCGAAATGTTAAGAGGATGCATAGAGACAACCAGACTTGATGTGGGCTCTGATTGCAGAATACTGAGTACGTGCATTAGACATGTCTTTTCAATGGAAGAATTGTAGCTACCGTAGAAGGCATTCGACCAGGACATCTAGACAGGTTACGTCTAGACCCACGAAGCCAGCTATGAAACATTGAACACAGAGAAAAAAAGGTTAATGAACCAGAACATACTACTCGATACTCGTTGAACAAGCCCCACATAAGAGGAGCGCTTGATAATTGCTCCTTTTGCCGCTTTTGTGAAGCCTTGACCACCAAAGTTTATGATGGATAGAAGCGTTTCAAGAAGATGGTCAAGAACTCGTTGATCGAAGGGCCGCTCGTAAATGAACCCAGGAAGTTCTCTGCCCCGTACCTTGAATGTTGTTGGGGTTCTCCGTATGGCAGGATCCAAAAGATTGTACAGTATAGGCTCTAATATTCTTGAAGAGTTGAGTTAATATTAAGACGTAAGGCAACCTGCGAATACCTGATATATGACTTAAGGCTGCAGCGCATCCAAGTTTCACTTATTCTACGTAGACCAGAATTATCGCTTTTTAACGAATCCAAAACTATCATCATGGGAATCTTGAAGTGTAGACCTGGCAACAGTGTATCCTCTTTGCATAGTATCAGCAGCTGAGAAGATAAGCAATACAAATAACATACCACTCAGCCGCCATAAAACACCAAATGCTTCATAGGCTTCTGCAGCCATCCATGCTTCAGGTGAACTCATTGACTGAGCCAGGATAGACTCGACATGAGAAAACGACGCGGAAGTTTCCAGAGACCAAATCAGGTTAACAGCGCGTACGTGGTAACATGTCGAGTCGGGTCGCAGGTACTTTAATAACTTAGATATCATTGTATACATAATTGGACGATCATGGATGGTTAGTTTCGGTTCCAAGTATTGCGAGTGATGCAAAGCCAATGCTGAGCTAACGACTTGATTAATCGTAGTGAAGGTGGCATTCTATCCCGAAACGATATGAATCAAAGGCTCAAAGTGTGTAACCAGAAATGCTTACTTTGCTCTGAAAGGTCAACAGGAGCTGGCTCATCCAAATGTCTGGATTCCACGAGAGATCAATCCGTGCAGTTAATTGTCCGGCAAGACGGCTAATGAGTGAGAGGGTTAGACAAAATGGTTCTCGTAAGACTGATCCATCTCCATTATCACCACGCAACAGCTCTGCGTACAGTATGCTCATAGACACAAGAGTGTCGAAGCACAGCGCGAATGGAGTTGACACAGGCGTTGACCGGGTAGAGTTCGTCGACTTCATTGTAATTTTGTAAAAGGAACACGCGAACTCAAATGGAAGCTGGCTGCCTCCAGACGTCCCATCGTTCTCGGGATGCCGCATTAAACCTGGCTTTGGAACATGCTGTAGTATATCTTCGAGAAGTCTAAGCACTTCGCAAACAGAACTTGACGAAGCTCTGGGTGTGTTTTCCACAATTTCTGACTTCGAAACGTCATGTTAAAGATGGATTTGAGTAGATTCCTCAGGACATACATATAATAAATCAACAACGCCTGCGAAAATGATTGGGAGATGGATGGTTTGAATTTCTTCGTCGTGAGAGAACGTCTTCAGAATGAATCGGATCAACTGGACAGGCTGCATAACAGTTAGTACACTGACTATGGATAAGAGGGCTGATGATTACTTCAGTGTCAGAATTTCCCTCTGTAATATTGATGAACAGAGCAGAGAGCAGATTTTTCCAGAGAATTTGTGGTTCGACAGCTTCATACAAGGTGCTGGCCGTCATCGTTAACTGTAATACCCAATGCTGGATTAGTCGGAGTCTTTAATCGGGATACATAAAAACGAACATCATGGTTGCCATCCACAGAATTTTGGACAAGGTGTTTGATCGCCTTGAAGGAATCGCAAACCAGAACATCGGTCAGTGGACCGCCGATCTCCCATTTGTCAAGCAAAGAAATAAAGATTTTGAAAGGGCGCGATTCTGCATACTCGCCAGAAGGAGAGAACATTTCATTCTATTCAGGCGTAAGAGGAACGTCAAACATCGTAAGATCACCCAAACCTTCAACGTGGCGCTCAGCAATTCAAGCGTATTTTTCTTCAGATATTGCACTTGGGCTTCGCTCTTTTCGTCCGTACCAAGAAGCCAAGTGTATAAACGACGGTTTAGCGACAGGTCACGCCGCAACACAACACCAGTCGCAGCACGCATCAATATTGTGCGGTCGTCCTTCTGTGCTTTCCTCACAATGAGGCTATTGACTCGCATGCTCTGCAAGAGGATGTCCAAGGCTGCCCTTCGAACGAGCAGATTCTCGTCTTCCAAAGCAGCGGCAAAAGCACGAATCATCAATCCGATGTCTTTGCCAACAACATTTGTGATATCTGGCATGTAGGTCAATAAATTGAAGTGCGGATGTTTTTAGGGTACCTTCATCAGCATTAAGTCGAGGTAACCGACGTGAAAGAAAGTTGAGCGAAGTGCCCCGTGCAGAAGGGGTTGTCAGCATGACAAGCCAGATGTTTTGGAAGAAAAACGATATCGAGACTGCTTTGGATAACTGGTCGAGCAAACCAACGACCTCGAAAACGACATATAAAATTGTCATTATCATCATAGCATCGATAGACATACTCTGTCAAAAAATTCTCCCGTCTCTTCCTCCAGACCCGGCAAAAGTGCAAGAATGAAAGATTTCATTACGGGTCGAAGCGAAATTTGCAGTGGAAGGTAGTGACTTTCATAAACATTGAGCAGAGAGGGCTAACAGGTTGCATATTCAACAGAAACTCAGATTAGAATCGAGTCAGGACTTGCCTTGACAGAAGTGGCAGCATATTGGAAGAAAGGAAATAACCCAGAGGACCAGAGTGATAAATCGCGCTTCAGTCCTTCCAACTGAACAAAAGATCAGTATAGGAAGAGGCTGGTAGTAAGACAAGATTCCTCACACCAAGCACAGATAATATGTGGACATAAACTTCCAACGCTCGCGTATGCACTCCAGTAGGCAAGGCAGGGTTAAGGCACTGAGCTAACCGCTTCGCAACGATCAACTTTCGAGGTATTTCTTTGAATTGGGTGTATGCTTGGAAAGTCTATAAAAAACTTAACAGACAGGCAATGGAATTTTGTTGGTGCTAACCTTCAACAACTGCTTCAGAAAGGAAATGCAGTCCGCCCATTCATGGACGTTATCAAAAGAATTGAGACACTTTTCAACTTGTTGAACATATTTTTTAAATTTTGGGTCCGCAGCATAAGACTGTAGTGCTACAGCTGCATGAAATTCAGCGAATAAACTACTCTTCTTGAGTCATAACATACCGCGTTCGCTAGCCTTGGCAGACACCCAATTAGAGCCTTTCTTAACAACGCTTCCTGAACCCTCAACACCTGATACAGAAGGGGTGGTCGACATGCTTTACATGCCCAGATATCGACAACGGAAGAAAGGGGAGAGATTCGATCAACGTCAACAGCCCAAATTGTGGATTATTCACAATATGATGGCCGCGGCATTATGATGTTCTAAATTGATCGAAGGATTTGTGCATATAGATTTTGAGGTACTCGAGTGTAGGTGTAATGTACATAGTATGCCATCACACAGCAAAAAGTATTTGATCGTGGAAGTACTAATAAATACGCATCTATGCCCCAGTAGGGGTTGCACTGACGGAGTCACCAGGTTCTGAGTGTGCCTGCTGAGATATCCGCATTTTTGTAGGAGCCCGGACATTGCTCGTCACCTGGTGACCTGGAACATCAGGGACGATGGATGTAGCTCGGGATGGGTTGGCTGAATTTGTTACAGACGCAGTTTTGGAGGATGCTTTCAATTTATTATGAATGGCTTTTGCGGCAGCAGGACCAGAGATAGAAGTAGCTTTGGCGGTTGAAACACCATTCACGGGTGCTTTATCGTCCGCAGACTTCGCAGCGAGATGAGTGGCAAAGTCAGATTCCTTATCACCAACCCAAGATCTAGCAAGCCAGCGCCCGCCGGCAATCCCGCGGATCTCTCGATTAGCTTCACGCCAGTGTCTTACTCGTTTCCCACTTCTGTCCAGAGGGATCTGAGGAGCGAATCCAGTTGCTATCTTCGGAGGAGGTTGCACTGGAAAGGGTTTTGTTGGAAGGGGATAGACTGGAATAGCCACATTTTCGAGGTTGGGCGGCTCTTCTGTAAGGGGCATGGATGAAGGCAATGGAGAGCTTGGTGGAAGTAAGTCGGGTTCTGGAGAGTTCTGGTCGAAAGGAGCGGTGACCGGTGACGATGCTGCAGTTCCAGCGTAACCTACAAGACCCGAGTCAAACAGAGAATGGGACACTTGGCTTTAAGCCTTACTTTCACTCAACATGCCAGTGTCTTCGAGGAGATGTTGGACAGCAGACTTTGACCTATCGAGTTAGGTTAAGGTACCGATCGCTTAGTTTGAACGAAGCAACGTACTTCAATGGTTTGGCTTTAGCACGCGGAACACCTTGCGGCTTACGAGGCGAAATCTTCTTTTTTCCCTTGGGAGCAGGGGGTTCACTTGTTAGAGAAATGGGAGCAGGTGAAGTGTTCATGTCCGCGTCGTCAAGGGAGTCAGTGGGATGAGCTTTAAAGATTGAAATTGTTGGCGCAATGCCTTGGACAATAGCGGGCGTTCCTTTGTCCTTTGGCCGCTTCTCTGTGTCTGCGGATTTTTTATCGCCTTTACGAGGCTTCCGCTTCACCGAGGCTTTCCGTTTCTGACCCGCATCGGTCAAGCGAGGAGGCTTTGTGTCGCCGTTCTCTTCCTCGTCAAGTTCATCAATAAGTTGGTCTTCTTCGTCTTCGAGGTCGGCCTCCTTGTTAGTACTCGCACGAGCCCAAGCTTCTGCTGATGTAGCCATAACCTGAGGACGTTTCTTGGTTGATGCGGCGGCCTTTTTGTGAGATGGTGGAGGAGGTGATTCTTCATCTTTGAGAGTGGAAATATGGGGAGCGTCCATGTCTATATCTTCGTCCATGTCGCTTCCCGAAACCCCCTGGTCACGGTCGTGGTGTGTTAGGAGTGACGGCTCATAGGAAACCCACGGAGAGGCACGAAATGACTGCATTGCACTATTTCAGGCTTGAAATGCGACAGACGAGACAAAGCAAAATCCAGAATCAACAGAGGTACATAAGAAATAGTGAAAGCGGAAAATGTATTGGTTACAAGATGCCAATTGGTGCCGAATATATAGTTTGCTAATAGTACGGAAATGTTGTCCTCCACAACACAAAGGGCGGTTTCTAAAACGATCGAGGTACTGCAAACATTAAAGCTGGAAACTAGTACATCATCTATAATAAAAAACATTATTCTCTTTCTGTGGAATTATGATAGTTACCACAGACTCGTTCGTCAGGCGGCTTACATAAGCAATTACCGAAATTCTCCGTTGGCTGTCAAACCTTTTCCTCTATACTCCCAGTAATCAGGTTCGTCTCGGTAGCTGCCAACCGGAAAGCAGACTCTCACCAATTACCGTTTTAGAGCTGTTCGTTGCCTCAACCAACCGTGGTTGTTGTTTGTGGGCTGAATTTTGAAGGACATGGTCTCAACAACTGTCAATGTGCGTGTCATGATCCTCAAGACCAGCGCGCCGATGTTAAGAAAATTTCTAGGTTGTGCGGTACACTGCTCTTTTTTCTGGCATATTCTACGGCTGGTACCACCGTCGTACATTACAAGCGAACCATGATAATCACAAGTTGGAAGAGGCCGCACATCACCGGGAGAAATTAGTTGCTGAGGCTAAAGGTGCTTGGAAACGAAAACAAGAGGCCGGAAAGGATACCAGTCGTGAGTAGACCCCCCATCCGCCTTTTCTATAAACAACCGAAACTCAATTGATCTGTTCGTCTGCCAGTTGTTACTGACCCAAGTGACCCACGTTTCGACCTAGAAAAACTACTTTCTAATTTGGAAAAAACATCATAATCGTATTCTGTCGTTCGTCCTTCACTAGCAATAGACTAGCTGTCCATTTCTTGGCGTACAGCTTCATTCCACGAAAATCCCCTCGTCTGCTTCGCCCTCTCACATGCGCATCGTTCACTGGGCTGGGCGTAACGGAAATCTTGACGCAGTGCTTGCGCATATTACTCTGCTACTAACTAATCATGATGTGCTATGGACTGTGTTTTGTAGTAGTGCTTTTCTGTGAGATGACCTCTTTCGCGTGAGAATTGATGCGACGCATCTGTCTTGCAAATTGAAAGGGTCACATTTAGCCTGTTGGTTCTTGTAGACTTTGCTACACATTTCTCTGTATTTCTAAGTAACGGAAGGACATTATGAAGACCCAAATGGAAGAAATAGAAGATGACCTTGCGGCCGAAGAGGAGAACAAACTGATAAACGAGGTTTGCATGCACTTTTCTTCTTGTTCATCCAACATGTTCATTCCCTTATCCAGGAATATAAGACATGGTATTTTGTTTTCTCATACAGATTTCGTGCGATTGACACGGTTCTTTATCAGGAAGAAGAATGCCCCATACCTATACGATCTTGTAATAACCCATGCCTTGGATTGGCCCAGTTTGACATGTCAATGGTTCCCAGACAAAGAACAGTGTGTTCCATTAGTTCACGATTTTGAAGCCTTCCTCATTCGTGGCATGCAATTCTTTGACACCAGGAATCATCAGAAGCCATA
This sequence comes from Inosperma sp. D86, assembly GCA_026262225.1. NCBI lineage: Eukaryota > Fungi > Basidiomycota > Agaricomycetes > Agaricales > Inocybaceae > Inosperma > Inosperma sp. D86. The sequence continues at coordinate 64,207 of JAIUJM010000008.1, forward strand.
CACAACCCATCGCCTGCTGTTAGGGACGCATACCTCTGGCCAAGCACAAGATTACCTTCAAATTGCTACTGTGCAAATACCCAAACGCGGGAGTCCCGCAACGGGAGCTGATAAACTTGACCGAGCCGACTATGATGACGAACGGGGAGAATTAGGAGGTCACAATTTGCCGCCCACGCCTCGAATTCAGATTATCCAGAGAATCAATCACGCTGGGGAAGTTAACCGGGCAAGATACATGCCTCAAAATCCGGACCTAATTGCGACAAAGGCAGTAACGGGTGAAGTTTTAATTTTTGACCGAACTAAACATTCCAGTGAACCAGAAAGAGGCGGAATATGTAAACCGGACATCAGATTGATTGGCCAACAACTTGAAGGGTATTTTTTTCCTTTCTGTCTTGTGAACGATGCCCATACACTTAACATTAGGTATGGTCTAGCTTGGAATCCCATAAAATCTGGTTATATTCTGGGGGCTTCGGAGGATATGACCGTTTGTTGCTGGTATTTACTTTACTTTGAATTACTCATTGAAGTGCCAACATTAACTGGTCTAAAGGGATGTCAACGCGTATTCGAAGACAAAAACATCAATAGAACCTTTAGTAACTTTCAAAGGGCACACGTCTATTGTTGGCGTGCGTAAACCTCGAGTTTCATTCCCTTCCATCTCACCTCTTATTTCTAGGATGTGGATTGGCACGCAACTCAAGAAAATATCTTGGGTAGCGTTGGTGATGACAAGATGCTCATGATGTCTGCGTTTCCTACTTCTCTTCCTTACATTTGACTGAAACCCTGGCAGATGGGATACGCGCGCACCCCTGGACCCCAAACTCAAAATTCAGGCTCATGACGCAGAAGTCATGGCAGTTGCATTTAGTCCGGCAGTGGACCATCTTCTGATAACTGGCAGTGCTGATAAGGTATGCAACTTTCCTTTGGAGAATGAATTGTGTACGATGACTCCTGTCCCTAGACTGCTGTTCTACACGATATTCGCTCTCCTTCGAAAAGGCTCCATGTCTTTGAATCCCACACAGATGAGGTTCTTCACCTCAGTTGGTCGCCACATAACCCAACAATTTTTGCCTCCGCGTCAAGCGACAGAAGGATCAATATTTGGGATCTGCATCGAATAGGAGAAGAACAGACCCCGGATGATCAAGAAGATGGTCCCCCCGAGCTACTCTTCATCCATGGCGGTAGGAGGCCTTGTTGATTACTTGTGGTCTTCGAACAAACATTCCTGCTTCTTAGGTCATACCGCTCGTCCCACAGACTTTTGCTGGGCCCCTGGAGAAGGAGAGAATTGGACTGCGGCAACTGTGTCGGAAGACAACATTGTCATGGTTTGGCAACCCACAATGCGCATATGGGCTGGTGATGAAGTAAAAATTGACGAGAAGGAGCTGGAAAGTGATGCAATGGAAGGTGTGGAAAGCGCAGCGGCTGCTGACAAGGGCAGAGCAAGCGGAAGTGGAGGCAGCCTGAGAAGCCAGAGTATGAGTGTTAGCGTTACCTCGGGCGATGAATAGATGTAATGCCTGTAGCTCATTGGTTGGACATCTTGTTGTAATATCCCTTAAAATTTATATGACGACAGACTAAATATTGATGTAATGTACATTGACGAAAGCTAGTTGAATATGAGGCTGAGGAATTCGAAAATTACTGCAGAAACTCGTCAGCTGTTGTTCACTGGAACATAGTACAGTGATTTCGCACCTCCTCCGACAATAACGAATACGATTAGGCCAAGAGCCCATGCGCTGAGCGGACTTCTGTGGGCCAATTTATCTGCCCGTGAGTCGTGCGTTGCCTTCTTGCCGCTGCGAACATCGTTCGCAAATTTGGTGTTGCGTTGTCTCATCTCGAATTGAGTAGGCTAAATATGACCAACAGTTAAGCGCAATGAAGGTCGCTGGTCGCCACATACCATCTTTTGGATTAATTACGAGTAGGAAATAGTAATGAGAGTATTGGTGATAAGTCAATGTTGAATGTTGTAGGTGTGAACGTGGCATAATCACTGGCTTCCAAATCTGGTAGTATAAGTGTGTGATCTGTCACGGTTTGCATCCAAACTCATTTCTCTGACTTCCTCGATCATGGGGAAAGGTAAAGGCCTTAAGTCTGCTCTTCACTCTCAGCAGAGTCGACTGAAGGAAAAGGAAAAGATAAATGCAGCAAGGGCAGCAGAGGGAAAAAGGCAGCATAGGAAGCTGAAAGGGCAATTCTCCGAGTCTCGCACGATAACTTCGTCAACCGATAGTAAAGGCAAGATGCCAGTTAGACCTCAGTCGAAGATTATAATTCCGTTCAAGCCGACAGACAAGATTCTCTTGGTCGGAGAAGGGAATTTCTCCTTCACGCGTGCTCTTGTCAACGATCCTCCCAGAGATTTGCTTGCTTTACGTCCAGGAAACATTACCGCCACTGCTCATGACACAGAGAAAGAATGTTATGAAAAGTATCCTGAATCCCAGTTTATTGTTTTCTCCGTGAGGGAGAGTGGGGTCGAAGTAATTTTTGGTGTTGATGCCACTTGTCTGGAAAGGGATGCTCGTTTGAAGGGACGGCAATGGGATCGAATAGTGTGGAACTTTCCTCATGCAGGTGCATTGCGTTGTCTACAGTTTAACTGTTATTGACTTCTTTTGTCAGGGAAAGGCATCACTGACCAAGACAGGAATATACTTGTAAACCAAGTACTGATGTTGGGTTTCCTCCGGTCTGCTGCCAACATGCTTCAAGTTGGTCAACGACCTTGTTTGACAGGGAATTCCTGCCAGAAGAGGCAGAAGGACCATGACGACGATGTTGACGATGATGACATGAGCCCGGATTCTGGTCTTGACCTGAGCAAAGGCAGATCTATGTCCACACGAGGAACTGTCTTGATCACACTCAGGAATGTAGTTCCCTATACGCTCTGGCAAGTTTTCTGTCGATTAGGGTTGATAATGAAATTTAATGGTGGTATATTAGGGATATTCCCCGCTTAGCGAAAAACCCACCACCAGCCACTGGCAGCCAACCGCGAAATCCAAGGTATACACTTTTGAGATCGTTCCAGTTCCACAGGAGTATATGGAAAGGATATGCACATCGTATGACAAAAGGTGAGCGGGCATGTGGTACGGGTACCACCGGGGAGGGAGGAGAAGATCGTACTTGGGAATTTCATCTTCCAGATTGTGTATGACAAGATTGCCATAAAAAGAAATAATTTCCTTAATTAGTGTTGTAAGAGCCAATGTAAGGAGAGTCACATAGAATACAATGACAACGAATGAAGGTAAGATATGGTAAATTCTATGACGAGGATGGAGCATCCAACTTCTCTGCTTCTTCCAGACCTCTTTTCAACCCTTCTAGTGTCCGGGCCAACTTTCCACCACCAGCTTCTCCCAAGATCATAGCAAGTTGTGAAGCTGGTGCGCTCAACAACCCTACGACTTGTGCACGAAGTGTGTCAATGGGTGGCAGCTTCGAAATCTCCTGCAGCCGTTCAGGCAACAAAACTCGGTTCTCAACGAGTGCGCCAATCAGCGTCAACCCTGGTGTCCGAATTTGGCGTTGGCGCTTCACCCTCCTTCCTGGTTGTTCTGGGTCAGCATTCTTCTCTGCTAATTCCTGCTTGAGTGCTTCTTCTGTCTTCGGTTTCGTTGGTGGAACACTGCGATCCATTGCGCGGAGAATAGCATCCAATTGAGGTGGATGAAGAGATGGCAATGACAAAACAGCAAAAGCCCCGGATTGGTTGTTGATCATTCTTTCCACTTCAGAAAGATTGATACCAGGAAGATCTCTTAGTGCTGCACCAAATATGCTCGTGCGTATAACGGTAAGCGTGGGCTGTGATATGATGTCTGTCGGTAGAGGTCCAGCAAGCGAGGGTTTCACTCTCTGTGCAGCGGCAGAAATATCGAATCGCAGCTTCTGCATTCTTGTAGCAGAGAAATCATTGTGGCGGAGGATAAGGAGGGGTGATGTGCTGCTGCTTTGAAGAATGCGGAAATACCAGTTATATTGGAATGCCTTCTTGTCCCTGAAAGTACGAGACTTTTTCTGTCCTGGTAGTGGTTTAGGTGGTTTGACCGAGATGGCATATTTACGCGTTGGAATGCATATTAGAGTGCGAGAAACGATGTATCGGCGTGAGCAGAACATATTTTTTTGACTGTAAGAAACAGACATTCAGAACACCGCGTCACACTATTACTGTGCGTGTGTGACATGGTGACTATTGCTGTTCTTTATTACACTCGTGTCAGCGCCAACCGCAATGTCAGTTCCTACGCCTCTTTTCAAGCTAATGACTGATTTTGAGCTTTTCAAAATTAGGGATGATGATGATGAATATCTTTACGGTGAATCCCTGCGGGATGACCCAAAACCAGCACCACCATCAGGTACGCAGCTCGATTTTGGAAGACTCATGAACAGGATACAGGAGGCTGTCCACATTTGCGCAACACATTGCGTTTTGTTCCTTATATCTCTGTTGTGCTTTAAAAGTTGAATAACACGGATTTTGACCACATCTTTTACGCATGAACCATAGCAGAACCGAATCCGTAAGTCAGATCCAACGACTTAGTCTAGCATTGTCGTCTTATCGGGACGTTTTATAGTATCTCTCTTGAAAAGCTACAAGTATCCAACGGCCTTGTTGCTCATCTTGAAGAAGTAGCGAAAGACACGAACCAAAATGCCACTGAGAACAAAGTTAGATATGATGATGAACCAGGGGAGGGTGAAGAATACGAAGGCTCAGGAGACGAAAGCGATGTGTGTCCATTTTACCTGAGTCTGCTAAGTATATTCTGAAGGGGAACCCTGTTACAGGAAGTAGAATTTATTATGGAACCTCAGAGCAGGTCCCTTGACTTTCGGTAGGTCACTTTAGAAATGAAACACAACTATTTCATTATTGGCATAACTCAGAAATCAAAATCGTCCACAACCGTCACGACCTGGAACGTCAGGGTTGCCCCAAAATCTTCCAACAGCCCCAAGAGGTTCGCTAGTCTTCATCATCCATAAAAAATTGGTCCTTCTAACATCAAACCACAGCCGCGGGATTATCCTTAACAACAGAATACACACCAATTTCGAGAGGTGGTCCATCTCAGTCAACGACCCAACCCACCCAGCAGGATTCTGTCTCCCATGGACAAGCACCTTCTGCAGTTTCTAAGGAACTAGACGACGGAATTGACCCGAATACCCTTCCGCCAGCGACCGCCCCATCCTCAGCACCAGGGATTAACCCCGATTTAGTTGGCACCTTTGATGGCCGTTCGATTCTTGAACTCGACTTGAGTGCTATGGCTGAGAAACCATGGAGACGGCCTGGTTCTGATATAAGTGACTGGTTCAATTATGGCTTTGATGAGTTATCATGGGAGGCTTATTGTCACCGTCGGCGTGACCTAGGGGAGGCGGCTAATGTACTGAAGACGAATGTCATCGTAAGTCTGACGCACTGTGTTCCTTCTGTAATTTTGCTCAATATCTGGCTTTAGAATTTCGCGGGATTACAAGAGGATCAACTCCTTGCACTTCCACCTGAGGTTCGAACAATGGTGATGACGGGAGCCAGCGCTATGATGAACAATGCTACCAATTCAGGTATCATGGCCCCTGGTGTGATGATGGACATGTCAGGTATGATGGGACCCATGGGTGCAATGGGCATGAATGGCGACATTGCTGCAGCCATTGGAGGCTCAATGATGCAGGGGATGATGACTGACGGAAGTGGCCAAGGTGGACAGCCTGGTGGCGTTGGACCTGGAGGAGGTGGTGCAGGTCAAGAGCCAGTAGCCATGATGCAGGATGGTGGATTCAATGCTGCTACCGCCACTGGGTCAGGTATGCTCAATATAGGTATGGGCGGCGACTTCGTCATGCAGGTACAGACTCCTTTGACTGCATTTTTAACTAGTCATTTCCTAACCTTGAAATGTAGGATCAGAACCCTATGGTGCAACAAATGTATCCAGTTATGGAAACACAGAATGTTCAAAGTGGAATGGCTACCGGACGAGGATCAACTGCGCCGTTCCGTGGTGGCCGTGGTGCACAAACTGGCAGCTTGGGACGCAGCAGCAGAGGATTCCCGCCAAGAGGTCGGGGAAGGGGGAGTATATATGGAAATGAAGGTATGTAAATCCGATGCGATTTTATTCCTTTCTGTGAGTTGATAGTGCGGTTTATCAGCACCCCCCGTTGCCCAAGTACGGCCTGCATCTCCACTTCCTCCGAACGTGCCTACCGGACCAAGGAATCAAAATAAATACAAGGATCGTGATGGGAATGCACCTGCCGTAGATGGGTTGGATTATGGTGGTGGCAAGGATGCGATGGGACGGCGGACACCTAGTGGCGAGCCGGAGGAGAGGATTAGTCGGTGCGTGGTATTTGTGTTCCTTCACAAGTCAAAATAAATTTAATTGTATTCCAGGAAGCGACGCAGTTCGCCTGGGTTGGACGATATACGAGGGTCAAAACGCCGTTGAAGGGAATATCACTGCTTCACTTCTCACTGTTATCTACTTATCGGCATGATTAGTTGAAATAAGACCATGACAATTGCAAAAAATACATAAAATAGAAGACAGGTGGAAACAGTAAATTGACGAAATAAATAAAATGTGAGAGGCCTACTACCGACCGCTTGCTTTATTCCCTCCTGCTCTTCGCTTCCCTCCCCGGACATTCCTCTTGCCTGTTCTTTTGCTTTTACATGCGTCGCAGTACCATTCACCTTGTGGAGGTTGTGCAAGGCCTATACAACCAAGATGGAACTGAGAAGGTGCAAGTTAGCCGTGTATTGAAGCAATTCAGAAATAAGAACACACCCATTCTCTCTCGCAATTCTCATCATCACAAGCAATCATCTCTCCGTAACTAACTCCATCACAGAAACAGTATGTCCTATCGTCCCCATCTCCATCCCCATCACCCGCGTCCGTTGTGTCGAGATTGTGGTTGTTGTGTCCATTGACGACTGCGACGCTTGCTGCAGTCGAGTGGATAGAAGCACTCCTGGCCACAGGCATGCCAGGTCCCTCCAGTTGTTGCGCGCGTGGAATGTTATTCCAATCTTGGACACTAGCGATATGGGATATACCGTGAACATCATATCCGTTCCCGAGATGGGATCCCCCTACACCATTACCGTTTTGATATGCATGAGGCAACGAGGGATGTGAAGAAGATGGGGGAAGGTGATGGTTGTATGCGTCAGCCCCCGCAGAGGCGGAAGTGGACGCAACTCCAGCTCCTCCTCGGCGTGTATTGCCGTTGGCATGTGTGTGCTGTGTATCATGTGAAGCAGAATAGGCTTCGTTCGCAAGTGGAGTACTTCGGACGGTGGTGTTCGCTCCTGTGCGGCGTTTATTGGAAGCAGCGTTGCCCCCACCACTTGAGCGGTTGTTGGAACTGCCGCCGGCACGAGCAGAGGTGGAATGTAAGTGCGATTGGGGTAAAGTAATCGGCACTGAAGCTTGAGATTCAGAAGGTGAAGGAGCGCGTTCATTCCTTATTGTCTCTTAGTTTGGTATCAACGGAGCGTGAAATGAATTTTTTGCTCACTTTTTCCTGCCATTATTCCTCGCTCTTGAATTGCCCTCACTCTGGCCAGGCTTTTTGGGTGAACGGCCAGTAATGTCGATATCATCCTCCTTGGAGACCCTCTTCTTCTTCGCAGGACTTGGCTCAGGATTCGTCGCCACCATAATTGAGCCAAGCCCTCCTCTCCTCCGCCTGCCAGTCTCCATGATAAATGTGGGCATGTAAGCCCTGTCCGACACATGAGGGTATGCCGTCTGCCTATCGAGCACGGATGCATCGAAACCTGGAATATGCTCCGTTAGCGCTCTGAGGTGACTCGCATGACCTTTCAGATTATCCGCTCCTTGACAAGACACGCGAATTTTGTCTTCTCCACCAAGTTTGAGGCGTTGTGCCTCTTCTGCTATGTCAGAAAGCAACCAGAGTCGTTCCTCCTTGGTTGCGGTGTCTTCTTCTATCATTGCGATGAGCCGGTAAATCTTTGCGGTAATGGACTGGATGGAAGACGACAGTACTGCATCAAGTTCGCGAAGGTCTGCAAAGTTCCTGGAAAGATCTATGGGGAGGGAGTCCAAGGTGTGAGTGTACTCTGAGAGCAGAGTAAGCGCATAAATTGTGTTGTGGTATTCGGCCATGCTCTGTGCCATCGTCTCCAAATGACAGGCTCCAGGAGACTCATGTTAATGACCCGGGCCGTAGTTCCCACGCAATAAAAATAGTTTTCACCCCTTGAATAGGGGTATTAAGTATCAAGGCTACAAACTGGCTACAAGAACACTGATAAATGCATGTGGTAATATAATGATAAAGATGATAAGAGAGAGAGAGATAATGAGTGTACAAGGTTAAAGTCCAAATATCATCTGGTTAAACGGCAATCGTAAGCCATTATTCAGGAATAGTAAAAAAATTCTAACCAAGGTTTTCAGAACATCCAAAGGAACCGCCTCATGGTAGTTGTTCGTCCTTGTCCCTTACTTGGTGAACCCGACGCTGCAAACGTCGCGTACATCTCATGCGCTTCACGTGGGTTCTGATGGAAGCCTATAAAGGCGTTGGGCGTGTTGATGCTGACGGGAAAGAGCCCACATCTGGGTAGCGCGGAAGACATGGCTGTTAAGTTGTTGGTTTCTTGTGGTAGTGGTGGCGGTAATCCCAATGTAAGACTCGAATAAGTCGCTGAGCTATTGGAGATGGAAATGGCGAGTACGGCTAAATAGGACGCGACGCGACGCGATAATTTGCGGATACGTAAACGTCGCTGAGGACAAAGCGTTGGAACGATCAGTGATGGTGAAGTGGGGTTGGTTAATTGCGCCCATTGTCCCAGACATTTTATACCACGACAAGCACGAAAGGGACTTCCATCTTAAGTACAAAGGTCTTGCTTATTTAGCAAATTCCTTTATGTCCTTTTCTAGTTTAGCCGATCGGCTATCATGTGTTTTCCCCGTTTGAAACAAGGCTTGATTGAATATTGATCTCTTCCTTGTCCTCAGAATAAGTTCCTTTATCCCTCTCTCAGCATATCCTGAACATCTTTCTGGCAATATATTACATCGGTTTATCATTTTGACTCCCTCAAAGATTTTTTTTTTAAAAAAAAAAGTACCTCACGATTAAGTAGTCGCCTGCCAGTCAACTACCAGTTCGGCCAGCACTCAACAACTAAGTATAGTCTATCACAGACCAATTAATAGGACCCTGGCATCTGTAATAATGGGTCTTTCTCGTAATTCAAGATTGCCTGCGAACTGTTGACGTTGTCAAGTACGACGCTGATTTGAAGGTTGTTTCTATTCCTTGTTCTTAGCAGTATATCCCCTTTTGGTGGCCTCTACAGACTTACGTTGGATTATACAGAATCTACCTTATGAAAGCCGAGATCGTGATTATTTTATCAGACCCATCTGGCAGATAAGTAATGTGTTGAACTCCTCGAGGACGATTGCATGACTTATTATCTATCTGCATGACATGCCCCTTCTCGCAACAAGAAAAGGACAGGAAATCCCGTCCTTGTATTCAGTCGATTTCCCAAATACAGGCACTGTGACGACCCTTTGTAGCAAGGTCAGCGGTCGCTAACCATGTAACCTTGTGGATAAGCGGTACTTGTACAGAGTCGTGTACGATATCAATTTCAATTTATGTAAAGGTTTAGAATGCATTCCCATTCCATACCCAAGGGACCTCTTTAGCACGGGCTGGATAACGCTTATTTTGCCATGATTTTCAAGTGCTATCCCTCGTATACCTGTATCATGTAGGTTGCGAACAGGGAGACACGTATAGATCGGACCAAAGATGATAAATAAATAGATAAAGGTACAAGAAACTGCGTTCTTGGAAGTGGCCTATTGTATCAATTTTACTCAAGGTGACCGGAATCTGGGTGACTGCATTATCATACAAGCCCATGAACCCTCCACCACAAGCACTATATTTCAATGTTCGGTTAAACTAGAACTTGAAAACCTGACATGAAGGATTGTTGAGCGGCCAAAGAAGGTGACTAACAAAAAAGACCTCTACCTGATCCTCGGAATACCCAAGTTCCTTAAGTATGCCACCCAACTCACCCTGCTTCATACCGGCTTTCTTTCCCGCGACAGCCGCAACCTGCCCAGGTGGCCCTGACGGGAGTTCAGAGATTAGAACATAACTTTTCTCTCAGGCAAAGCACGAAAACGTACCACAAATAAATATCTTGACCTTCTCGCCCAGCTCTTTTGGTCCCAGATGTTTTTGCAGAACTTCCTTATTGATATACCCGGTAAGCCCAGACCATCCCTCTACAGGTTTGTCGACAAGATAAACAATATCGAGGTTGTTTGGATGCTTTTTTTTGAGTCCATCAAGTTCTTTGTGGAGAAGGATGTCCGAGGGGCTGGTGTTTGCGTAAATGAGGGTGAACTTGGTGCGATTGGTAGGATCGGAGAGCGCGTATGTGAGCAGCTGGTATAGAGGTGTGCTGTGGGAATGATTGAGTGTTTAAAGAAGCCTAAGAGGAGAAGACATACATTCCACTACCTCCACCGATGAGGGCTACCTGCTCGAATTCATTTGCTGATGGTTGGATTAGTAAAGTGACATCTGATGGCCTTATAGGGAACATACGCTTGTAAGGGAACTTTAGGATGGGTCCTTTGAATGCGAGAGTTTCGCCTTCCTATGAGAATATTGTGAATTTTGGGCAATGTGAAAAACAGTGAAACGAACCTTGAGTGAGTGGACGTACTTTGACATAACACCCTGTTCATATCGCTTGATGAGTAATATGAGTTCACCGGGTTGATTTGGGGGTGAGACGGGTGTATACGGGCGAATCACTGGTTTGCCTGTGGCATCCTTGAGTGCCTCTGGGTCCGATGCCTTAACGACCAGGCAAGATGCGACTGGTATGAGCGAGGCGTCATTGTTTGGGAGCTCAAAGACAAAGCTGGAATTGTCAAGTTTATCGTCAGAACAAATGGTGCCGATTAGGAAGGCCTGTTACCTGGATGTGTTGTGATTATATGGAATGACTTTTTTCAATTTGAAATTTAGAAAGTTCTGTGGGTCCAATGGACTCTTCTCTTGCCTTGGTTTTTGTGAATTAAGATACCAATATCCTACCGCGGAAGCAGTGCCAAGACCTAGCAGAATAAGAGGCAGATTGCTGCTGTTCTTGCTGGTTTGACCAGCTGTTGAATATGAACGCCCGAGAAGCGAGCGACGTGCGAGGGCAACAAGTGACATGTTTTTGAAGGAAAAAAAGAATATTATTGTGACTAATTTGGAGTCAACACTGAATGGGTTTAGCTTTCTATGACGTATAATGCCATCACATCTGCAAATCTTCCGAAATTCATCCAAAATCAATGAAAAATGATGCTGGCAGATATAGGCGGCCTATATTGCTAAATGTACAGTAGCGAGGACAATATATACCATTGAGAATATAAAAAATTAGGCACAGAATGACACAGGAACAAATAAGTGCCAAGCAAAAGTTGCAATGGATCCGTGACCGTTGACGGGAACGGTAACTTTGAAATATTTGAGGCGTGCCCCACTTACTGTTCCACCAAAACCTTTTGTCCACCTTGTCCACCTTCAACTCATGTCCTTCGTCAAACTCAGTATTTTCGGTACTTCTTTCGAGGTTATGCCCCTTGGACTTGTCACCCTCTCTGTTGCTGATTGCTGTGAAACAATAGGTAACCACTAGATATGTTGATCTCCAGCCAGTCGGCATGGGTACGTCTCCTTCTCTGCTTTCTTTCCCCGCCCTGACGCCTTGTTAAGGCGCTTTTGGTCTCGTATGGTACGTTTTCGTGCTGTTGAATTCCTCCTATCTGACCAGTGCAACGATCTAGTTCTGCAAAAGATCAACTGACAGGCGCATCAGTCGCGATAAAGAAGATCATGAAGCCATTCAGCACCCCCGTGCTTAGCAAAAGAACCTATCGCGAGCTCAAGTTGCTTAAACACATCCAACACGAGAATGTCCGTGTTCCCTGTCACGGGTCTCTCCGTTCCTTCACATTCTTCTATCTAATCTTTCATTCTCATAACAGATTATTAGTCTCAGCGATGTTTTTATCTCACCTCTAGAAGATTTGTTCGTTCATAGCCGAAATATCTGTTCATTCAACTCATCTTGTCCTAGATATTTCGTCACCGAACTCCTAGGCACAGATCTTCACCGACTCCTTACCTCGAGGCCACTCGAAAAGCAATTCATCCAGTATTTCCTCTATCAAATCCTTGTATGTCTACTTTCTTTCCTGTGACCCTTTTTTTCTCATTTGTATACCTTAGCGGGGTCTCAAATACGTTCATTCAGCAGGAGTTGTTCATAGGGATTTGGTCCGTGAAGTCGATTTACGTCCATTTTTTCATCCAACATCCAGGATTTTCTCCATTCCAGAAACCGAGTAACATCCTTGTCAATGAGAACTGCGACCTCAAGGTATCGTCTAGTTTCTGTCAGATTTCTTTCCCACTTTCTCACGTTTCCCCTCGTCTAGATTTGCGATTTTGGTCTCGCCCGCATTCAAGATCCTCACATGACGGGATACGTCTCTACCCGTTACTACCGTGCTCCCGAAATCATGCTGACATGGCAGAAATACGACGTAGCGGTGGATATCTGGAGCACGGGTTGCATCTTTGCCGAGATGCTCGAGGGCAAGCCACTCTTCCCCGGTAAAGACCGTACGTCATCCTCAATACATTCTTACTGCGGTTATCCAAACTCAATTCAAATTATATTTCGTCGGTCGTTCTATTGAAAGACGTCAACCAGTTCTCCATCATTACAGAGTTGTTGGGCACACCGCCAGATGATGTCATTGAGACAATTTGTAGCGAAAATGTGCGATCTTATTGTGTGACATGTCGTTTTGCACTATGGAGCTAAGGCGCTTTCTCTTTCCAGACTCTGAGATTCGTACAGAGCCTGCCGAAGAGAGAAAGGATTCCCTTTAGTCAGAAGTTAAAGACAACGGATCCAGATGGTTAGTCCGGTTTATTGTTCTTGTCCTATCCTTCTTACCCTTTTTGTGAAAAGCTCTGGATCTCCTCGAAAAGATGCTCGTATTTGACCCGCGAAAACGGATAGATGCCACGCAATCACTAGAGCATGCTTATGTCGCACCGTATCATGATCCCACAGACGAACCAGTCGCAGACGAAAAGTTTGACTGGAGCTTTAACGATGCAGATCTACCGGTGGATACATGGAAAGTGATGATGTATAGTGAGATTTTGGGTGCGTCCGTCTGTTTTTCCTCTCTGTTGGATAATCTGATTCATTTGTTTAACAGATTTCCATCAAGTAGGTGATCAAGGGGCTAACGGTACCACAACCTCCTCTGAGACATCACCAGCGCCCGAGCGTGAGCAGTCGAAGGTTGTCAGAGCTACTTGAAAATGTGTTTTCAGTTAGACGCTTTGGTGTTAGTGATCTTGGGATGGGTTTGAGGGCCTTGGATGTCCTGTTCCAATTCTCTCCAATGATGATTCCTGTCGTCTTCTAGCTTGGAAAGCTCGAGGAAGTCGGCCACGAATATGTGTGTTAATTCTCGCTTGCTTGCCTGAACTGCTCCCTTTCTCTATGACTTGGTAGACATAGTAAACCTGCTGCCTAGTTTTCAAATCCTTACGTCTCTACCATAATTTCAGTTTTCTTCAGACTCCCTTCGAACACGCGTTATTGTACTACTTCAGGTTCATTTCCTTTTTTGTTAATATTTAAGGATTTTTCCTGTTCCCATTCTGTCATTTGCAACAAAACTATCATCTTTATCACATTTTCGTCATTCCTCTCCAACTCCTCTCACACTTGCCATACTTACCTTGTACGATATATTCTGTGTAAACTTCAGAGTCACTTCGCCTTGTAAGCAATTATTCATAGACAGTTATCCGCGCACGTGACCGCGATCTTGGGAGCACTGAGCGCCTAGACGCGACCCTCATGTCTATAAACACATATTGTGAGATACTTCATCCTTGCATCAGTCGGTGGGTAATTTTAACCCAAGGTTTTAATATATTTTGTGGATGTAGCTGAACACGGTCTGGAATTCGTTGGCAGCCTTCAGGGTCGCACGATCGGTGAACCCTTAGCTTTGATCGGAATCAGGATTCAAGGTTCAACAAATCCCATATATCCTTAGCTCATTATTGAAGGTTTTGCATTGAGGCCTACAGTCACCACCTTTGAGCCTAACCCACAGTAACAGTGATTGATTCGATCCATGTCCACTCGTCGACGGCTTACAGCGTTCGAAGTATCCTTCCCAGAGGAACAGGAAACGAGAACGGCTGGCATAGGCCCAAGTACAAACGTCGGCTCAAGGGCCTCATCTGCGGCTTCGTTCAATGTTAATACCAGCACCTCTTCTCTTGGAAAGAGGAAGGGGGATGGCCCTATGGACGAGGATTCGAGGGTAAGTCTTGTTGAATTAATGTTCTTTTTATAAACAGAATGTTCATTTTCGCAATTTACATTAGGTGCCCAAAAAACGTCAGCTTCCAAAATGTAGGTTTGATTTGTTGAAACTTCTGTAATGAATTTATCTCAGTTTATCACTCTTCAGCTATCCTTTACCGTCGTCAACCAGATGAAATAGACGAAGACGATAAACTTGTCATTGACGGCGAAGACCCTTACCACGAGTTTGATGACGGAGGTGACAGCACTTACGATGACAACGATGAAGGTGGTAATAATGCCGCAAATGACAAACCTATAAGAGAACTCTACGAATTTTATATCTTCGATCCTAAACATAGGAATGAGCTCGTATCTTTGGAAGCTCTGGAACAAGATGATGGTGTCGATCGGTGGTTTGAGGCTGTAGGAAGGGTTAAGGCACATTTTTTGAGCGATGAAGATGATGGCCAAGAAGACGGATTAGAGGACGACGCGGATAATGAAGTGGACAATCCCGCAAGGAGATCTGGTGGGCGAGCAGGTGCTGGAGGTGCCACGAAGCCGAAGAGAAGAGACGCAAGAAGAATTCATTTGAGTTCTATTTTGAGGATTACTGTGGATTATACGCAAGAGAGCGAGTAAGTGCAATATCTCTTTTCCATTTGCAGAAATGGAAGACTAACTGGGTTTCATTTGTTGTTTACAGGCCTTTCTACATCGAAACTATGTACGCCTGGTATATTTTGATGAAGCCAGCAGAGGCATATAAAGAATTCTACAAACATTTCTATGCTCCTCGACGAGTGGCGCAGCTTGTTATGTCTTGGGCGCTTAAGAGACCCCAAGAGAGTTTTTCCACATTTCTTGCGAGATTTACGTCTCGAGTAGACATGTTCGGACATACATACGTTGAACAAGATCTCTGGGATTCTGTAAGGTTTCAACTCCTTGTTTACTAGGCCTTTCATTGACCTTGACACGAAACCAGCTCCCAGAAATCCAAGAAGCGGTTCTCGATGAACCCGACCCTCGCAGAATTAGTTCAGTTCCCTTTGTAAAGCACCTCCTCCGCCAGGCTCCACCACCCACAGATCCAGCTTTCCGTATTCGCAACCGAGCTGGCGGTGCTGGACCACGAAACAAACTTCTTTCTAAAAACTCAGCGACACTCGGCAACATCGATCTCGCAGTGATGAAGCCCGAAAATCAAAATTCAACACATGTCACGCCAAGGATTGCCAAGCTGGCATTTGGTTTGTTCAGGGAGGAGATTGAAGTAGTTGGTCCCCCTCCGCCACCAGTGAATAAGGCACTGGTAGAAAGTGAGAGAAAGAGGGCTTACGAGATTTTGAAGAAATTGTATGGTCAAGCAAAGAAGACGAGGAAGAATGTGGATTATAAGAAAAGTGATCAGATCAGAGTTGGGGAGGATATGTATAAGGCGGTCCAAATTGACGGTGTGGTGTATAATGTAGGCAAAATTGCATGGAATGCCTTCACGGGTCATGAATTCTCACTCGTTTTGTGCAGATCGGTGACATTATTTTGACGCCAAGGGAGATTGTTTTCAAAGAGAATGCTGCTGTTCCTCGTCTTGGGGACAGAATAGACCAATTCTTCTGGTGCGTTTTGTTACATGAGGACTCTTTGCTGATCTGATTTGTCAAGTCCAGGTTCGGTAGAATACACTATATCGCAATGAACAACCAGACAGTCCATGTGGAATGGTTCTATCATGGTTCCCAGACGATTATGGATGAAGTTGCTCATCCCCAAGAATTGTTTCTTAGCAACCAGTGTGGATTTCCAGGTTTGCATGAAATAGCTGGCAAGGTGAACGTGGTCTACTTCGCTGATCCTGAAAAAATCAAAGCCAATGAATTTTTCTGCAAGTGAGTTGCTCCCGATATAAACTAATGATAATAATTAATGCTATAATTGAGGTTCATGTATGACCACTCCCTTTGTTCCTTTGAATATATCGATCAGAGGAGGTTAAAAATGTTTTCAGAGCAAACTCCGCCGAATAACTGCCTCTCATGTGCTTTGCGAGAAGAACGAGACATACAAACATCGCCTCTGGAATTGAAGAACGAAGATGGCGTTACGCACGGCGTGGCGTTCGCCGGCAAGCAATTTCACTTGGAAGACTTCGCGTTGTATCGCGCGGAAAGCGGGCCATGCAATATTGGATACATTGTCGATGTTAAATTTGAGGGACGCTTTCCCTTTGTTATTGTCAGAAAAGTAGGCAGAATTTCTGATTTAGGGAATATTCTGCCCGCTAAGATGATCAGAGATGAGGTAGAGCTTCCCTTCTTCCTATTATTATAATTCGTATCTGATTATACCCATAAGCGACACCTGTACCTTACCGACGAGAGGACGAAAGTTCCCGTTCAAGACCTTTTGGACGTCATCTATGCGCCGTGTATGCAGTCGTTCCAGCCACCTGATGCCACACTAGAAGACTGGCTCAACCTTTCCTATCGTCATTTTTATCTACGTTACGCCTTTCCGAAGCTCCAAGTCAAGTCATGGAAGGATAGGAGAAAGTTGACCTGGCAGGAACTCTATATCTGTACACCCTGTCTAAGTGAGAGGCTGAAGGGAAGGAAACTAATGCAGGACTTCCTCCATGAGATGAAATCCAAACCATTACCAACACTCGATCTTTTCGCTGGTGTTGGTGCCTTCAGTTTAGGCTTGATCGAAGGAAGTGGATGCATGAAAGTAACGCATGCAATCGAAATTAGTCCTAGTGCATGTCAAACGTTCTGGTATGTGGCTTCTTCCATCTTCATATGCATTTGCTGATGAGTGGATGGCCAGTCGCAACTCTCCTGAAACTATAGTATACAATCAGTGTGCCAATATTATGCTTCGCTACGCGATAAAAACGCATGAAGGCCACGACACCGACATCCCGAAGCAGCTTTCTGATAGCAAGCTGTATCTGCAACCTCCACCAAAACCTGGTGACATTAAGGTCATTGTTGCAGGTTTCCCTTGGTATGTTGTGTCTCTTGTTCATTGTGAGACGTTAGAAGTGACGTTGCTCTAAGCCAAACACATTCGACCCTCAACATGTTCAAGAAGGCGGACGACAAGAAAAGCAATCTCATTCTGACCACATTGTCATATCTGGACTTTTACAAACCCATATATGCTTTCTTCGAAAACGTCCCGGGTTTCATGCATTTCAACCTCCAAGCAGACCGAGCAAATTTGCATGGGGCTAAAGGCGAAATTGAAAAGGGTGGCTTAAAACTTCTGCTCCGAGCACTTATCGACATGGGGTATGTTTGAAACGGTTATGCCACACCATCGGCTTGTTTTTTTCATTTTTATACAGTTACCAAGTTCGATTTGGCCACCTTCAGGCGGCACATTATGGAACACCCCAGCGACGAGTCCGGTTCTTCCTTATTGCAGCAAAGGAAGGCCATCCTTTGCCTGACTTTCCTCAGCCAACTCACGATTACCCTGAAGCTAAAGATCACGCTATAAAGTATAATGATGGAGAGAGTTGGGTGAAGATAAATCCGGTTCGTGCTACTAGAGGGATCGCGATGCATCCTGTTGTAACGATTCATGACGCTATTGGGGACTTACCTCAGTTTGATTGGTATGAATCAGCCATGATCTTTCTCGTGCAAACCCTAATCATTGCTGAATTAGGGAACACCCAAATTCGAGATTTGAAAACCAAGCTAAGAGAGAGGAAAGGAGGATGCGGGCCGAGACGATCCCCTCCATAAAGTGCTCGAAATCAGAACCTTACTGTGGTTTTCGTGGCGTGATTGGATACAAAGACGAACCAAAGACAACCTTTCAATATTATGCTCGTTTGGAACCAACAAGTGATATTCAACAATACACCAAATGCCTTATCCCCCAGAAGGTTGTTCGGTACGATTCCTATTTCCAGTTAGCTCATTATGGCTATTAAAATCACCATCTTCAGTGTTCTAAACGTCC
Organism: Inosperma sp. D86; assembly: GCA_026262225.1. Taxonomy (NCBI): domain Eukaryota; kingdom Fungi; phylum Basidiomycota; class Agaricomycetes; order Agaricales; family Inocybaceae; genus Inosperma; species Inosperma sp. D86. Next base: position 82,706 of record JAIUJM010000008.1, read on the forward strand.
CCCTTAGAGCTGGCGCAGATTATCGAGGTGCGTTATACTCACTATCTAGCATCTTGCAATGCTCAGACAGCTCAACTAGACTTGCCAACTAATCAACTCGAATGGGGTGTTGCTGATCCGATGTCATCTGTCGCTCGACTAAATTTCCGAAGAGGCATGTTCATGTAAATCTCCTTCCTTCGTACTCTATTGATTAACGCCATGATAGGTGTTTATGGTCGCCTAGACGGAAATGGTGTATTCCCAACAACGGTCACAAACGTGGACCCAACAGCTAAGCAGAGCCAGGTCCTGCATCCTTATGTACGTTGGTGACTTATGCTGTGAGCTTACTGAGTGACTGTGCTGTTTTTAGTGCTATCGAATGGTAACGGTTCGTGAGCTAGCAAGATCTCAAGGATTTCCAGACAACTTTGTCTTTGAAGCCATAAGCAAGAATATCATCACAGTGAGCTAAAAACTTCGCCCTCAATAATGTAGCATTAAAAAGTCAACACTTGAAAAGATGCATCGTCAAATCGGAAACGCGGTGCCTCTTCCTGTTGCACATGCCCTAGGAAGGAGATTCCGGAAATCCCTATTGCGGAGGTGGACGACACAACGCGAGGAAGCCATAATGATAGAAGAAGATGACGATGACGACGATGTACCAATGAGCCCACAACGACATCATTTAAATATTCCCCTAAACGTTGATGAGGATGATGATGCTATGGATATCTACGCATAATATGTAACCGAGTTAAGTTAAAAAATCCGTTGCACGATCGAAAGTATTCGAATCTTTTGTGAGGCCATCCAGGAAACTGCAAAGAACGAGGTGAGTGAATAATAGTGAGGGTGGGGTATGAGTCTAATGACCTGATAAATGAATGTAAGTGGTTGGGGTGAGTTGGAGAAGCGACCGATATGCGTACAATGAGACTGAATGCAAAGGAAAGTCATAACCGAAAGCTACGAGTAGGTCAGCGCAAAGTAAAATATTTTATAATGGAGCGAAGGCGATAAGGGGAAAGATAGCGGAATAGAAAATAACTGTAATCCAGAAGCGAAAATATGAAAGCAGTGTGTCGCAAAAAAAATTTATAGCAAGGCATCTTCAGGTCTGCGACCAGAAGCAACATGAGTTCTCCAGTCCCGTCGCCATCTTTCCATCTTGGCCCGCATTTTCTTATCCCCAAGGAGGTTGCCTATCCATAACATGAACACGTCTTCGTCTTCCGGGATAAAGAAAGAAGAGAGGAGGGAGAGAATGGTTTCAAAATTTGCCGAACTGGAAGTGATTTGATCTATCAAGAGAACGTCAATTTGGTGTGATGGAGGGTAGCCAGATCAAGACACAAACCTCGATAAACCCAAACGATACCGACGGCCACCGCAACGTAGACGTCATAACTATCGAGCAGAAAAGCATCCCAGAGCCTCAACTGCGTCTGGAACGGTACTGAATTCGCAAACAGCGTAATATACCACTTGGTCGCATAGGCGGTCGTCGAAATCATATGTCTCTTAAACGCAGCATAGACAGCTGGCATAGTTGATTCCATGATTCTCTCTTGAACGTAAATGGCCTCAAGCATACCTGGGAAGCCAGGGCTGAAGACAGTGTGGAGGCGGTAGGCATCGTGCAGGATCACGAGCGAGGCATATACTCGTTCGGGCTCGAAGTAGCAAAGGAGGGTAGCGGCGATAGGTCCCATTCCTTGGACATACCCGCAGGTCGAGCAGTGTAAGGAGAAGGAGTGCAAAACGTGAAATAGCGAGCGTTGGCTGCAAGAGAGGGTTAATTAGGACCAACCAGCAAATATTTAAATCAAAAAAAAAAATACCCAGCACCATAGCGAGTTCTAAACATGATATGTCCACTAATCGTCCTCGGGACATCCAAGTCAATTTGGACATCATAACTTGAAGGTTTATCCGATCCTTCATGATAGTCCCTCAGGAGACGCTCATATCCAACTGGACTGATAACCGCCATTTTTGTGAGCATGAAATCCCAAGCGCCTCTTCTCCACCGATCAGGAATACCTTTGTACGTCCGTTCACGGAACTTGCTCTGTTTGGAACGACGTATCCGCCAGCCCTCGGGATTGCCGCCGTGTTCGCTCTTCAGAGGGACGAGCATATCATTCCATTTGGATATTCTTGATGCTTCTTTTGGGTGTACTCGGACAGGGGGTAAAGCGTTAAGGGCTTGGGCCTCTGCAGGAGCTGTTGGCGGCCCCTCTCGAACGGCAGAAAGCTTTTTGAGAAGTGGCCCAGAGTTCAGGAGGATCAGGCGGTCGTGAGATGAAATAGAGAAAAATCCGTAACTGTGGGTGGAGAACAAGAATGTTCAGTTATAGATCAAAAGGAGTTGCAGACGACACTTACCGATCCACACTTTGAAGGACTTGGATTTCTTTGACGTCCAGATCTCTCTTCTTTTCCGTACCATCGCCCAGAGCAGCATTTGCCTGTAATTGGCTTTGCCTACTCTTGCCTATCTTTGCCCGTGTCCTTTCAATGCCTTCTTCATATCCATCTCCTTTAACACCTGATGCCTCGAGTTGTGCATACGTATTTCGCACATGGAAACCGTCCATGTCCTCACCCTCGGAGGGAACAAGGGACACTTTGCTCGATGGGGTATGTAATGAGCCTTGAAGTGGTGGTAATGGTTTTGCATCTTCCAGCTTTACCGATTTTTGAGGGGTGAGAAGACCAGGATCATGGGAAGGAGATGGTTGTATGGAAGGGGTAGGGGTTGTCCCCCGTGAAGGTGGCAAAGGGGGTAAATCACTTATAGAGGGTTGTGGGTGTATGGAAGACCGGTGTGAAGAGTGCTTTGAATGAGGTGAATTACTTCTGAATTCCCTCGAATGTGCGATAGCAGGCGTCGTATTCGTCGAAGATGACAGATCACTTGACCTAACGTGCCCTGCTCTTGAATCCTCAAATAAATCGGAATAAGCTCGGATTGAAGGAGAAGTAGCATAACCATGTGCTGAAGATGTGGTAGCGACGGATATTCTTGGGCTGTTCGGTACGCTGACCATGGCAGTAGTTACGACAAAAGGTTTCAATGACGCTGAAGCTGGTGCTGGTGCTGGTGGAATACTCTCGTAAGGATCTGCGTCTGTATAGTATGCCAGAGTTGAGTGTTCATAGCCTATTGAAGAACGTCGTCTGTTGGATGGCAGGTTGCGGGTGACCGTTTGCGAGTCGCTAGCCGGATCGTCACCTACAGACTGTCGGACTCGATCGTTCATGTTATTCTGGTAGTGCTCAACAGACGAACGAGCGACAAAGCTCATTCGTGCCCTACCCGGGGTGTGGACATCGCCATACATGGAATATATTGAGTCTATTCCAGTGTCAGTGGACTCCCGGGGCCGCTGCGCATCTGAATTCAGACGCGTTGCAGTGCTCAAAGGTCGCATTCTGCTCTTGGACAACATTTGGAAGTCGTCTTCAGTATCAACTTTTAGAGGAGTTGGAGGAATGAGAAGGAGAGCTGGCGCATTCATGACGGCCGCTAGCAAGGGAATGTGTGACAACAGATATGAAATGTCAAAAAGTCCCCTCTCCCTTGCAACAATCTTCCGTTCTTTTCGCTCAAGTTCTGAATCAGACAAATTTTGATGTGTCGGATTCGAAACTGTTGTGTATGTAACAGCATTGCATTTTAACACACTCCGTTGTGTCTCCGAGGTATATTCTGCAAGATTTTATCAACATGGTGTTGCAAGACTCTAGTCCAAACATTGACAGTCTGGCTAACACTCATAACTTTTACACACTCTTTTCCATCTCAAGAAATGCCACTTTGGCCGAAATCAAATCAGCATACCACCGTGTTCTCTTGATATCTCACCCTGACAAGCGTATTATCGCCAACGATGGATGTAGATCGGTAGCTCAGCAGGACAAAGTGGGAAGAGATGTCGATTCGATTGATATATCACTTATAAAGGAAGCGTACACGACGTTATCGAACCCCGATCTACGAGCTTTGTACGACGTGCGTCTTAGTTCGGAATCCAGTCGTGCTAAGTCCAACGCAACCAGCCCTAGACCCGCTCAAGTAGTCTCACTCGAAGATTTCCAACAGGACACACAAGAGCAGAACTTTGCAACAGGACAAGGCAGTGATGGTGAAGAAGGTCCTTGGAGGTATCCTTGCAGATGCACGGGATGGTATAGAATATCAACCAGTTTGATGGAACAAGGCATCCATCTCATCGGTTGTTGTAGTTGTTCTGAGGTGATTTGGGTAGGGTACGAACAAGTTGATGTAGAGGTTTAGATTGTTTGTAACTATGACATGAAATATAGCATGATAGTTTGACTAACTTCGACAGAGGTATGAACGATTCGACATCGACATCTGTTAGAATCACCGTCCTGACGCTTCTTGCTTCCATTGAACCACAGAACACGTTTGTTACGCACTTTCTGCATAAATTCTAAACATCACCTCTGATATTCGCCCATACTACAGGAAAGTAAGATAGACGTAAAGCAATAGACTAATACCACAAACTTTTCTGGGTCAAGCGCCGGGGACGATTCACAAGTTGTGTCGGGAAAGAGACTCTAGCGCGACGGTGCCACGAACCCAGCCCAGTTCTTCCAATTTTAAAATGGATAGTTCTTCATTCAAGGATGTAAAGAGATGAGAAATCATCACATTCCTGTCATGTTTCAGCTGGCGTAAGGCAACTTGAAGTTCTCGATCCTTTGCCTGCCTTCTCTCCCATACTTCACAAGTTGGGCATGCTACGATTCGGTTGTTAGAAATAAGGTTAAGATTGTTGAAATAGAAGATCCACTTTGGTCCATTCCTCAAGAATATGGTTTTGTTCTTCCAGGCGATTCTAGACTGATAAGAGAAGTCAAGAAATGGTGTGGTGACAAACTTCTGAAAACATACTATCATGATGTACACTCCAGGGCATGTAAAGCGCACATGACAATGGGGGAAGAGATTTGCAAAGGCTGGTTCCGACATATCAACCTAAGACGGACAAGGAGGCAACCCTGAGATGTGTTCAAATGCAGCCTTCCAGACAGATACACACGACCTGCTAAGAAGTAATCGCGGCCGTAACCGTTTGGTTGTCATGCATAGCTAGCCTGAGCAAATCATGTGGCAGAAGATAGCCAAAATCTGGCATGAAAGTCAAGGAGACGGCGGGTTAGCCTTACTCGCTGAAGGTGGTTCAACATCCATCCTCTACAGTGCCTGGGAAGCAGTCAATGTTTGCAGGTGGCAGTCAAGACGTATGTGAGATGCGAATTTTATAGACGATGGATTCACACCGGCCTTGCACTGCATTCAGAGCAGACATTTCCAAGCAAACCCGAGGTTATTCAAACCAAGCGCAGTCCAGCTTTGCTCCAGCTACTGTTTAGCTGATACGTTGGAGACGCGTTACCAATGCCGCTTAGACTATGACTATGTGCGCGTGAACGGGATAACATGATTGTTCGTTGACTAATATGAGTGATTAGACACTTTTGAGATTCTCCGCCGTATCTGTTATCAGTCGACAACACACCAGGGTCCAGTAAAACTGCTCCTAGAATCAGTCTATTTTGTTACAACATCGACACAGCAATTTTTGTTTGTCTCCTCTCAATAATTTTACTTCAATAAAGCTGGAGGAGTGAGCCCAGCAGAAAAGCCTCGGTCGGCAGCATAAGTTGCACCAGTGCCAGCAAGTTCTTCCCTGAAAGGTTAATAAGCACAAAGGCAGCTGAGCGTAGACAGCAAAAGACCCACTCGATGCGAAGGAGAGCGTTATACTTCGCCACACGCTCGCTACGGGCGGGTGCACCTGTCTTGATTTCCCCAACGCCCAGGGCAACAGCAAGGTCCGCAATAATAGTATTTTCTGTCTCGCCACTGCGGTGGGAAATCATAACACCCCAGCCATCGGACTGAGCAAGTTGAGCACTGTAAAGATAAATTTCTCATTATTATTGAAGTAAAACGAAAAAAAGACCGCTTACGCCTGAATAGATTCCGAAATGGTACCAATCTGGTTAACTTTAAGGAGAAGACCATTGCAAGCCTTCTTCTCAATGGCGGTCTTAATGCGGAGCGGGTTCGTCACAGTCAGGTCATCTCCAACAATTTGGATTCCACTCTGCTTAGTGAAGTGGGTCCAGGCCTCCCAGTCATCTTGATCGAATGGGTCTTCAATTGACACGATGGGGTACTTTTTGATATATCCAAGGTAGAGATCTGCAAGTTCAGTCCCAGAGATCCACTTGCTTGGATCAGAGTTGGGGTTCTTGAAGTCCAAGTCGTACTTGCCCTCCTTGTAAAATTCAGATGAGGCTACATCGAGAGCAATCTTGATTTTTCCCTCATAGCCAGCCTTCTTGATGGCTTCAGCGAGGAGCTCAAGTGATTCCTCAGCTCCAGAGACATTCGGAGCGAACCCTCCTTCGTCACCAACATTGACAGCTGAAAAAATATGGATGAGATCATTTATTACGTGTAAGATAAATGGAAGATGCTTACCATCAATGCCATATTTGGCACTAATAACTTTTTTCAAGGTGTGATATGTTTCCGTGCCTATCTTCATAGCCTCAGTGAAGGTCTGGGCGCCAGTAGGAAGGAGCATGAATTCTTGGAATGCGAGTTTGTTCCCAGCGTGCGATCCGCCGTTGATAACGTTAAAAGCGGGAGTGGGGAGGACGAAAGGAGGCTTGACACCAGCAAGATCGGCGAGATGCTTGTAGAGAGGGACACTTTTCTCAGCAGCACCAGCTTCAGCTACAGCAATAGAAACACCAAGGATGGCGTTTGCACCAAGTTTTCCTTTGTTTGGGGTACCGTCGAGTTTGATGAGGAAGTCATCTATATCTTTTTGTTGCAGAACTGTCAATTTCGAGTCGATCAGAGCAGGTGCGATGATTTCGTTGACGTTGGAAATAGCCTTTCCAACACCTATCATACAATTGGTGAGATTAGAAAGGAGATCACAAAGGTCGTACCTTTGCCAACATAGGCGTTCTTGTCGCCGTCGCGGAGTTCGACAGCCTCATGAATACCAGTGGACGCACCCGAAGGAACTGCCGCACGGAAACGACCTGTAAAAGAGCAGTTACGGATAGTTGTTTGATGTGTTTCGGGGATAGAATCTAACCTTTCTCGGTGTATAGATCAACCTCGACAGTCGGATTACCACGAGAGTCGAAAATCTAATGTCGTCAGACCAAAGCACGAACAGTACATGAAAGGTGAATACCTGGCGAGCGTGAATCTTAGTTATAGACATAGTGGTAAAAGGTGAAGAAGGAGAGGACAGGATTCATTAACTTTATCCGAGTCGATCTTTTGTACAGATTTCCCACGGGGCAAAGGATGTCGTCCTGATGGTTTATCCGGTTACACCCGTCCTAATATTACTTACGGGTCCTATCGGCGTTTGTCTTCCACAAAATATCATATTTCTTCAAATATCTAGCTACAGTGGAATCTAGTAGGGACATATCCAGATCAGGCAAGGTGGTAAATGCCTTATGTCATACACACCTAATTTTTCCTTTTCCGGGCAGTGATCTCGAACGGCTTTTGTTCTTGACATTCGCGGTGCTGTAGAAATTGACGGCTTTGCGCTGAATGTTTGTTATATTCATTAAGATTTTCACAGCACTACAGGACAATCACATACCTTGTTGGTTTTCATCCGAGGTTCTTTCTGATGCTCACTATTGCTTTCTGGACTTCCTCCTAATCGGATAGAAGAGACATCAATAACAGGAAGAAACCACACATAACATACCATTACCGGAGCCAGCTTCTGGTACATCTCCAGGAATAACATTGATGCCTTCGAACACGTCATTCCACTGCAATTCTTCTTCATCCCCAGCAAATTCGGCTTCTTCAACATCTTCCTGCATGCTGCTGGACGTATCCTCGCCTTTTTCGCTGCCCTCAAACTCTTCGTCCAACTTCTGCACATCCTCGGGAAGGAATATATTTTTCTGCACCAGTGTCTTTAAATTTTGCTTGACACCTGCGACTTCTGCATCCACTGCCTTGCCCTTTCCCTTCAATTCTTTCTTCACTTTCTTTGCTTCGACTTCATTCAATTCTGCAGGTCGTTCCGGTGGAGGAACGAAGTACGGAATGCGGCCGCGGACCCAATCACCAAGAACGATCTTAGCTACACCGTCTATGTCAGGTTCACCATGCTTAAGGAGTCGTCCTTTCATTCTCGCCAACTTGTCCAAGAAGTCTTCTGAATTCCATGATTTGATGGGATCATCTTTGTCGAGCAGCGAAATCCCATAGGTCCTGGATAGATAAATAGGTTTGACACGTTCCAAAAGGGCGGGAATGTGTTCGGAAGGTGTTGGTAGAGCTTCAACTCTAACCACACCTTTTAGCACCTTAGCAGACTGCGTATCGTTTGCCGAGGCTGGAACAATACCAGGACAGTCAATCAAGTAAATTCTTTTGGTGAGGGTGATGTATTGCCAAACCTAAGATCACATCCGGTCAGAAGGTTCAAAGAATATGAATACTGTGCTCACTTTTGTTTCACCGGGCACGGGGGCAACACGACAGACCTTTCCACTTTTCAAAGTATTAATCACACTGCTCTTCCCAACATTAGGGTATCCAATAAAGCCAACGGATATTTGTTTCTTGTCCGAATGCAGTCTTGAGAACTGGCGCAGGAGTTGAATCAAGGAACCTTTTCCGAAGGAATGATTTGGGGATGCATGGAATGCGATGGTTGGGTAACGAGGAGTCAGATGTTGGATGTAACGGGCCTAAAACCAATCAGCATAATCCAGACACGATTACTCAAGTCGTCGAACTCACGGTAACCCAATTTGGGACCAAGTCACACTTGTTAATCACCAACACGACTTGTTTGTGGGCCTTTTCTTTCTTAATGTAATCGAGTACCGAATCACACATTGTTCCAAAGGGATCACGGGCGTCAAGGATGTGCAATATAACATCGGATGAATCAATGACTTTGTATAATTCTCCATATATCCGCCGCGATGTACCCTTTGCATAGATTGGTTCATTGAAATCCGCATGCATTGGTGGGTCGGTACTGGAAGAAGCAGGAGCTTCTATAAATCCCAATGTAAGATAGAAGTGTATTTGAATACTGTATACGCACTCATACTTGACGATGCTGCGAGACTCTCCTCTTCCTTTGTAGTCATCTGACTCAACTCTTCGAATGACCCTGCTTCAATCCTTGGTCGTTTCCTCTGAGCCTTCGGCCCAAAAGTATCAGAAAACGGCTCCGTTTCGACAATGTGAGGACGCTTTAGAGGGTGGTATTAGCTCATATGAAAAATTAGATGAGGTCTGAACGTTTATACCTTCCTAAGATTGGGATTAGAAGCGTCGTCCAAAAGTGCCATGGGCAATTTATTCCTTTTCAACAACACAGAATAAGGGTCATCTTTTTTTGCACTAAGGCTTGTACGGAAATGCTCCAGCGCAGTCTGTGAGATAACCCTGGTGTTTCCTGTAAAGCGGAAAAGTATTCAGAGTGATTATTCAAGAAGGATGAAGACATCAACCCACCAAACCATCTCCTATCAGGTTGTACCCGTCCAGGTTTTATCTCGTCTTCTCCCTTCTGGAATGCTGCTGCCTCAATGATTCTTCCTGATTTATCACGCACGGCTTTCCCGCTATTCAGCATCTTGAGTCGAGCCACTTGCTTCCCATTACGGTAGAAATTTTCGCCTTTTACCTTGGCCATAGAAATTTTGGACGAGGTTGAGGACCTGGTTTTCGACTGAAATGGTGTTTTCTTAATTGGAGCCATAGTGATGTTCAACAAAAGATAACCGTGTATTTACTTTGAAGATGTTAAATTTTGCTGCTAGTAGCAACCCATTTTCCCACGCCGTAAAAGGATAATACTACTCGTTTCCGTTGACGATACTGCGAATCACGAGTATTTCCTCAGCAGACAATTGGTCCACGACATGCTGGAAATTATTGGTGTTTTGGGCAGCGCACTCTTGCAGGAAAGATCGCAGGTGCGCCTGTAGAGCGGTAAAAATGATTGTAAAAGACCAATGATGAATACTTACTTGAAGGTCGATTTGGGAGATGGGGTCATTCTTCAGATCTTCGTCATCATTACCATCTAAAATTTCATCATTGTCGAAAGCCATCCCTTTGTGTCCCAACATGTCCGATAGGAAGGCAAATTCATCAGTTTTGAATCCCTGGTTTCCTTGTTCCTCCTCTGTCCAGGCCTCGTCCTGCAGATGGAACCATTGTTAGAAGCTGTCAACAAATCAAGATTGCGGAAGATGAACATACACCGTCATCCGAATCAACATCATAAGTTCTTGTTTGTGTGGCAGAGATAGTGGCTGCATCTCCAGCAGAATGGAGGTCACGGACGATGATTTTAAGAGCTTTGACAGGGAATGGGATAGAGGTAAACTCGTGTGGTGCTAACGCAGAAACGGGTCAGAATTTGCGGGCAATCAATAAAAGATCAACGAGTTCTCTTACTCGTCCTTGTTTTCGAACGTGTCATGATTGCTGCAGAACTCAGCGTCACTTTATCTGCCGCAAACAAGGTTCATACTTACTGTCTTGTGTTTCCGGTCTAACAATGAGATCTCCCTTGACCATGAGGTTTTGAAGACTAGTTCTTCCGGAGAGAAAAAGTTTAGTGAACGCAAGGGTGCTAACTCGAGAGGGCCAGAAACCCTGGAAAGTCTCCGCATTCTCGCACCACGTTTGAATTAGGATATCCAGACAAGACCGGCCATTGACGCTGGTGGATTCAAGGAGCGATAAGATTGTATCGGGCTCGTTGTTGATTAAGAATGCAAAAGGGACAACGAGGCTCTGTACAAAGGATTGAAGGCTAGCACTGATAGAATTGATCGAACACACCTGAAGGAATGTAGCCGTTTTAGCAGATGTCATACGGGAAATCATTGCTTGTAACAACTCAGGCAGGACTGGAAGAATGGTAAGACCCGCGCGACGTAGAAGGTGGATGATGAGTTCGCCAATAGGAAGGCCTCCCGACTCATCCTGACCCTCAAGCCTCCGAGCAATGAGAGTCAGTACCCAATCAAGGCCTGTTCGTCCATTTCCATCGTTCCAAGATAATAGTTGGTCGAAATCTTTGCGAATTACAAGAGTAAGACAAGAAATGCCGTTCTGGACAAGGTAAGTTGCGCAACTCATGCCAAAGAAAGGAAAATTACCTGCAGGACATCCCTATCCTCTGCCTCGGACAAACATGAGAACAAGCGGGGAGCTAATATCTGAAAGAAACCATCTCCAAGGCCGGAATCCGGAGACCCCTGAACGAGACTGCTAACCAGCTCAATACCTGAAGCTGCGATCCAGGATTCATCCTTCTTCGCTGCACCGATCGCAGTACTGAGGGAAGGAAGCGCTTGTTTTACAACCGCCCCATAGATCCCAGGTGTTTTGGATGAGGCGAGATTCTGAATGATATCAGACAGAACAGAAACAAAAATTGGGTCTAAGGGAAAACATCGAGGTTGACAAAGGAGTAGGGTAGTTCGGAAACTCACCTTTATTGTTCCTATTCCACACTTGGAGGGCCGCATCCGCCAATGAAGTGGCCAAATCCGCTGTGAGCCATTTTCCATCATCGACCTCGAGGATCACAGCAAGTGTTTCCAACACGAGTGATAGAGTGTCCTCGGAGGTAGATAACAGAAATGGCCAAAGGTCATGGGTTATACGGCCAGCAAAAGGACTGATAGCTGAATCTTCACCCCCATTGCAGAAACTGATTGAGATAGGTCAGAGGCGTCGTATATATGGAAAATACATGGCAACTGACTTATGGATTGCTTTGATGGCAGAAACTTTGACAACATCAGCTTCGTTCGACTCCAAGACTTGCACCGCAGCCTGAAGATAGTGTCCTGCCAATTGAAGAGGTAGAAGTTTGGAATAATGACTTGCAAACACAAAGCCTCTGCCTTGTAAGAAAGGGCAACCTGAAATGATGTCAGACGATTTAATCTGGAAAATCCACTCTCAACCTACGTGTTGCGCTGAGGATTGGGGGTATAACGTTCACCAAAAGCGAGTCGACGTCTATTGGTTTCCCTCTTCCTGATTCTTGCTCGTCTTCGATGCAATCAAGGACGGCTTCGGCTTGAGATCCTAATGCTGCAAGAGCCCCCTCCAATGGTCGCCACCTGAAACCCAATGGTCAGTGATTTGAAATTATTATTTTCTGTATTACCAGTTCTTGTCCCCAGAGCTCCGTGCTTGTTCCGCTGTAACGATGACTTGCTGCATTATACTTTGGAAGATTCCCAGTGTCTGAGCAGGAGACTTTTCGAGTAGAGGCTGTAAACAAATAATTTCAAACTTGATTGACATTTGCAAGACGACTCAACATACGCCAAGGAGATCGAAACCTGCTACTCGGATACTATAACTTGAAGTCTCGTCTTCTTCTTGTGCTACAAAGATATTCGGGTTGCTCTCCCATGTTTCAGCCTTCGAATAGGTCACAGCTCATTGAGAAGCGTCGTCAAACAGTTTGCTTACATTATCGTCCGTCATTTGCACATATAAGAAAACAGACGTAATTAGACCCAAGATGTTTTCCGTGGTAAGCCACTCGCGTGCCTTTCCACCTTGTATTACACTGGCCAAAAAGTCGATAATAGGACATATCAACTCTGAAAGTTCAATGGGTTCATCCTCAGACGTATTCGGAGGTATTTCAGTAGTAGAAATATAATAGGAAGAAAATGTCGGGTAAATTGCTTGCAGATGATTGAGCGAAGCTGATAATATGTCTGGGAGAAATGGTGCCAAAGAGCGAGGGAAGGAGGTGTGTAGAACCTCCAAAGTCTGGGCAATACAGATGGGAGTAAGAAATAAAATAGCCACGAAATTAGATGCGTACCTTAAATATTTGAATTCTGACAGTAAGTCCATCCCAGTTGTTGCTTGAAACATCTTGGCGAGGATCTAAATTGAGAAGAACCTTGAAAGCTTCTAACCAAACAGGCAATACTTGTGCAGTTGCCTCTTTCACGGCCTGCGGATGTTGGTCCTTTACCATAAAAAGTGCCGTTACGCATTGTCGAAAGACAGAAATGGCACGAGCACGAGTGGGAGCAGAATGGGACTGCTGCATTTTAATGGTTGTGTAACATATATAGAATTTATATTCACCTGTGGAGACCCTAGTATAGATAGCAGAACGGGGAGAAGTTGGCGGAGTACGGGTAGGAGTTGATCCTCAGTCAGATCAGATTTGATGAATTCAGTAAATACTTGGATCGCGCCATGAACGGAATTGGTTGAACCCGATGAAAGCAATCCAATCAGAGAATTTAGAAGGCCAGGATATTCGTCTGGCCAGTCAGAATTCGCTATGACAGATAGGACGTGCGCCTGTTTATGTGGCAATAAGTAATGCATCGCGTAAGAATAAGGAGACTACTCACGCTGAGGGTTCGGATTTTTCGGGTGGGATCAGAAAGCCCCCGGAATACAGCCTCTCGTACTTGTACTTTCACCTATCAAAATCAGGGACATGTTCTAAGACTCGTGCTTGATAATTACCTCGACAGGCGGAGCAGGACCTTGAAAGTTGGTAAAATAGGGCGACCACCGTTCACGTACGTATTTACGCAATGTAATGCTTGCAGAGTGCAGAGAAAAAGTCAGTATACAGTGTAGGAAATTTGTCAGAAAGAGAAACATATCTGTCTGATAGACATATCAACATCTTGTGCGAGTATAAGTTGTGAGAGAGCCAATCCCGTTTCTATAAAGCATATTAATGGAGGACCCGAGTCAGATGATAAATACGCGCCTGAACGCGTAAATAACTGGTTTAATTTGAGCTCCGCAGTAATCCGTGTATTCATATCTGGGCTGAGAGTGCCCGTTAAGCATTGTAAAACTTCCGTCGCAGCCATCGTTGAAAGATCAACAAAGTGATTAACCCAGCTCAGATAAAATGTGGTCATGTCACGTGGTGTGCGCGTAACGCATCTGAATGAGAAATGATTTTATTTACTAATTGTTAACTTCACATATCTTACTGCCACAGTCCAAACTTTACTAGTTTTGACTGATAGACACCTTCAGGCATGAACACTGAACACAGTTCAGTGAATGAAGCTGTCTCTCGACCCAGGACACGGAAGAGGACGAAAGCAGGTCCGGAGTCCCCTCCAAACGGTGAACAAATGAAAAGAAAAACCACTCGCAAAAGGGTGGGGAAACTGACTGAGCTGCTTAATATGCCCCTTGACATTCTTTTCGAGGTGCGATCCCTCTTCTTAACACCAAGTCTCTCTGACCTTCAGGCCAGATATTTGGGCATCTTCTGCCATATGATTTACTCAAATTGACTAGGACCACCAAGGCGTTCCGACGACTGCTTCTTAGCAGATCCTCACTATCCGTTTGGAAGACTGCACTGGAGCGCATCCCAGGGTTACCTCCCTGTCCCCCTGATATGTCAGAACCAGCTTTTGCAAATCTTGCTTTCTCTCCTCATTGCCATGTGCGTTTCATACCCCTTTTCTCTCTTTGGTGAAGTTAAACGTCCGATTACTGTCTATAATAGTTTTGTCTGACAAATAGTCGCAAGGTAGAATGGTGTTTGAGGATTCGCATTTGTTCTAAATGTGTCGAAGTACAGTGAGTGGTTATGAAAATTTTTGCCGGAGCCCTTCCTAAGTCTCCTGTCAGTCTAAGAGACCTTCATCATCTTATGGTATCATATCACCCAAAGACTTCGGAAACGGAACACCCATTTAGTTTATTTATCCCCTCTGAGCTTGGAAGTTAGTATATTTTGTGCTGGTACATCCACCGTCTCATGATTGGCATCTAGAACGAGGGAAAGTGCTCTACCTTCCCTCTGCTTTGGATGAATTTACGAAGAAGTATCTCGCAATTCCCGAAGATAATCGTGACTCTTTCTTGGCAGAGCAACAACACACTATCAGAGAGAGGACGAAGGTAAATGTGTTGTTTCAACCAACCATCTTTGCTTCGTTTCTAATAATCGAAATGTAGCACGCTCAACTCTGTGCGTCTTGGGAGAGAGGGCAGTTGAAGGATCGAGAATCGGAATTACGTCAGTTGAGGAAAGACAGGAAGGACGCGTGTGTGAATTTTCTTTCGTTTCGACCTTACTTTTCTCATCTTTGTACAATTTTTAACGCAGTATTGTTCAGAAATTGGAAGAACTTGGTTGGGGTGAAGATGTGCGCGGCATCGTTTTCCCAGACTCCCTTGCCAGACACAAACTTGTGGATCGTCCACAACGTTTGACCGAGAAAAGTTCGTGGTGTTTGTCTATCCATTAACCTCTATCTCACTTGCTTTCAGTTTGGGCGAACATCAAGGATGATATTCTGGAATTCATGCAGGAACTGCGTGAAAAACGTCTCAAACGAGAATACAAGGCGCTTGTTATTAAGCGCAAGGAACCTGCCATTGAGTTCATGAAGGCCTTCAAGAAATCTAAACTCCATGAAGCACAAATCATGCCAGAAGGCCCCGATTTCTGCAACTTCGACATTATAAAGGAGATTCTTCATCAACCCGTCGAGGTTGAAGTTAACAGTGCTAATTTTGAAGCTATTCTTCCTATATTGCCATTAGCGATTACGCAGTGGCGTGAACAACTTCAGGAATTCCTGCTCGAGCTCCTCAAATCCCGACTGGCGAAGGTCCGCTTGCCATATTATTACGACTCCGACATTGATGAATATGGCTCTATAATAGTCGAGCCTCCTACAGAACGCTCTTTAAATGATTCAAACCTTGAATTGGCCACCACAGTCTTCCGGTGCGAAAACTGCAGTAGCAGATTTGATCCTGATGACTTTTACTTCTTCTCCGATCTGGACAGTTTGGATAACTTCCCTCAACACAATGTTTTGCTTTTTTATCCCCAGGTTTGCGGCCATGCATGTCTCACCCGCCGTCGATATGGTTGGTTTGACAGTCTCCAACAAGTCAACGATTACTCCATTGACATCAATGACGATGATACATTTTCTGAGCGGGTGCCATGGAACGACAGATGGTTGGTGGTAGACCACGAGGCGTCGAGAGCGACCAAAGAAATCGTGGTACTCCTCGGCTTGGATCCATTAACGGCCACAACGAACGATTTGGATCAGCTACAACAACACCTCATTTGCCACACGTGTGTCAAAAGTCCGAGTATTGATCGTCCTGAGGATCTTGAGACGGACGAGTCAACTCCAGTTGTTCCTCTTCTGACCTGGCGAGCAGCGGTGTGTTTTCTGACGACTATTTAATATTTGTCATAATTCCTCCAACAGGTTAAGCACCACACCGACTACCATAGGGGTTCGACATCATTTCGCCTTGTCCCCGAATTGTGTGAGGAAGTCGAAGTTGCAGAAAGCGCTCATAAAGACAAATGGCGCATTTGGTCTTGTCTTCGCTGTAAGGACACACCACAGGAAGTTGAATCCATGTCCCTCTCAAAGGTGAAAGATCATTGTTTAGGGTAAGCTGCCAATCCGTCGTATAGACTCTCATCTGAGTACAATATTAATGTGTAGCAGACATGGGGTCAATTCGCCGGTACTCAACGAAGACTACTGTAAAGACTTTGACGCACCTGATATCGAAGCCAAACAAGCTCCCCTTTGGGTAAAGTGGCATGACAATACCGTCTCTATTGCATGTAAAGCCCAAGAAATTCAAGCTGAGGCTATTGCCCCATGATTATACATTCCATTCCACTTAAATAATCTATTATCTGGATATACACCTTATTCACTGTCCCACTGAAATACACTATGTTAATCCTTCCTTGCCCAAATCCCATTCTCTAACTGAGCCTCTCTTGCTATATTCAATATCCATCACACTCACCCCTGCTCCATTCCACCTCTCTGATACAGCAGCACTGGAGTCAACCACAACACCTTTCTTCTTAATCTTGTCTTTAGGTGGCAAAAGTCCGAGACGCTCCAATCTTTTCTTCTCTATTTTATCTTCTTGCCGTAGCCGAATCAATTCTAACATTGCGTCCCAACCCGCAAAATCGGCGTCATTTATGAGACCTGTAGCTGGAACCCGAGGGATGGTAAGTGGTTCGACATCCAAGCGTGGATCGTAAGATTCTTCGAAATAACGATCCATCTTGGACGGTACATGCTCCGCCATTTGAGGCCCCGGAGTAGGCGACCGAGATATCGTCATTGGTGTCAGACTACGGCTTGGAGACTGGGGGTCTCCCACATAAGGGGAGTCCCGCTTGTTGTCTTGATTCTGTTTTCTTATTTCTTCTTGAGTTTCTTTAATTTGTGGCCTCGATTCTGCTTCTCTTGTAGCACCTCGTGTATCCGAAGGAGGCGAGTCTCTCGACTCAGGTGATGAGTCATCGAATAGATCATCAAGGGCATATTTCGGAGACCGCGAACGCCTTCTTCGTTTATATTTTCGGGGCTCTGTGTCTGCAGAGAGGGGGGAAAGAGAAGCCGGGGAGCGGCTTTCTGAGCGACGTGAATATCTGGACGAATGCCGCTTTCGTTTACGTGAACCATGTCCATCACGTCGACTAGGACTAGAACTATGGTATCGTCTTCGTCGGTGTCTTGTGGATGACGTCCCCTCTTCGTCGTTCTTCCTCTTCGATCGCGAAGACCTCTCCTCCCTGTCACGACTTGTCGACTGGTGGTGTTTCCTCGGATTCCTCCGACGTGAATCTGTCTCGCATTCCTCATCATAATCATCGTTGTCATATCCGTCCCAAGTCTCCCAGTTTCGCGAAACTTTTTCCCTTTTTGCAGTTCGCCCATCCCATCTGTCCCATCCCTCTTCTTCATCGTCGATCTTTCTCCGCTTTCCTTTTCTTCGAAGCCTCTCAGCTGCGGCAGCTTCTTCAGCTCGAAGTCTTCGTTGACGTCTCTCCCTTTCACGGCGTTCGCGTTTCAAGTCCTCCGAAGCCTGGACTTGGGCTTTAAGAACTGTCCTATTGTGTTCATCTGTACTCTTAATAATCGAACTCAGGAATCGTTTATTAGTCTTTGGCGCATTGCTGTCGGAGCTAGAGAAAAGCTTCAGATTTTCAGATTTGAAAAGAGAAAGATGGGTAACATACAGCTTGTTCGTTGTATACGCGCGAATGCCAGTCTGCAAATACATCTCTGCCTTCTTCTTGGCCTCTCGGACTATTAATTCGGCAACGTGACGGTCAATGTCCTCTTCAGTTGCAGAGTTAGAGGAAGAGGTGCCCATTTGAGACCTAATGAGGTCGGAGACCACAGAAGAGAGTGATGAGGCCATTTTTCAGGCTGTAAAATTCAAGGAGAATGTCGTGTATTCAACTCTTTGAAATTGGTGGCTGTGCCAGCGCCTTCAAGTAGTTTGGATTTATTTGCACACAGTATTACATTCTGAGAAATCCTGTGGGAACTTCATAAGGAATAATTTATATTATTTGTGCAATACGGGCCGAACCTCCCTAAACGACCAAGAAGCAACAGAAAATAAACGAATGTTCTACCGCGTAATAATATGAAAGAGATATCCAGTAAGCAACGAAATAAATAAATCAAACAAGGGTCTATGATGGGGACGATAATGCAGGTTACTTAGGTACAATGAGGGCATTAAAAGAGCATGTCGATGATGAGAGCAGTGCGGCATTATAGCATAAAAGTATCAAGATGGGCAAAAAAAAACATTTTCTTACTGCAAGAGGTCGTTTTAACATGTTTTAACGGGAGATATCAGGAGATCACTCACATTTCTAGGGTCTGCACGAAACAATTGGAGATCATCCGTCATCGACAACTCGATCCCACGGTAAATGCAGGCAATTCTCAGGCGAGATACGAGTGGATGCGTGCGTCCCCTGGTCCACAGAAAAACTCGAAGTGTTCGCAGCGTATCGTTTGTCATAATGTAGTCAATGATGGCATTGATTGGGGTGTCGTGGTCAATGCTGAAAGCGAGGTGTTGCAACCGATTCGGAAGTTTCTTGTAAAATGCGGCTGGAAGGGAAGGATTTTCCGTATGGAGACACCGCAGTCGTGAGCAAGCAGCTATTATAGTCCCATATTCAGGTGACGTAAGGCTTGGCATGTACACGGACTCCAGCTGAGCGCCGAAGGTGGTCATTAAATATTCCAATGTGTCGACACATGGATCCCTATCCCAGTGCAGGAATCGAAGTGACGTGGTGGAATTATGAAGGAGCCACCTCATAAAGTCCACCGATGGTGTGTTCTGAAACCTAAGAGATAAACGCTGCAATGCGGAGGGAAACGGATTAAGATTGGTCTGCGGGAGAGGCGTGGTGCCACCTATTGATAGATATCGGAGGGAGGGCCAAACATCCAATAGCTGGTAGATGGATTGTTGGTTTTCTGACCAATTGTTGAAATTCAATGAATCGATCTTTGGGCCAGACTTGAGGAGCAAAACGGTTTGATCGTCGAAGGAAGGGGCTAATCGACGTAGACGAGATACGTTGGGCACTCCGACGACATCTTTCCCCGGTTCGGCACAACCATACAACGAAATGTCCAGGTGGAATAAATTGGGACAACTGGTCACCGCGAGAGCGAATGAGTGGTGATGTAAACTGGACGGCTGATTGTGGTCCAGGACGACTCGCATCTGTTTGACAGAGTCTCCGAGCATACGTCCCCGCGGAGTTGTTCGATCGGCTGCGTTAATGAACAACTGGAAGGAAATTTGACTTCGAAGGGTAACCTCTGTGAACAGAAGTTTCTGTACTATTGGGGACCACGCCTTACAGACGAGAGAGCAGGCCAAAAGAAGAGGGACGTTTTGCTCGCTATCGCGTTCTGCGCATGCGCACTCGATAATGGACAGGATCAATTCTAACGGCATCTCAGGCAGAGTTTTAGATGGCTGTGAGCGTCGATTAGGAGCATGATGGAGTGGTTTAAGTGGCATGGTCGTCGTCGTCATGGAAGAAGGTTTAGAGAACCTGTGGCACGTATAAAAGGTAGAAATTAGCCTCTGTGCGGATGAGAAGACAGGATACGGTGTCGAAGAAGATTGGAGGGAGAAGGATTGGAAACGCGGCATAATAACCGTCAGACAGGAACGGAACAGGCTGAAACAGAACCAGAAACTTGAAGCAGCGTCGTCGGGTCATATTGCCAGTCAGTCATACATTATAAACCATCATTGTCAGTAATGAGGAGTGGCACAACTCTCGGAAATCACCGTAAATCGATATCCCATTGTCCTCTAATCCCATCCGTTCTTTTCTGAATCCGCGGATAGACTACTGGAGCTTAAGTCTGAAAGGATACCACGAGACTCAAGTTGCGTCCTGTTTTCGCCAACAAACGGTAGTCACCTGGGGACACTCGCCTTGACTGATATCAATCTTTGCACCACATGAGCGCTTGTTCTGAAATCAAGATTTCTCTTCCAGCTATGTTTGCCCAACGCAGTCGTCATATGCATAGGCACTCATCAAACGAAATATATATAATTGAAACTGGAGCATCCGAATATTAATCCGGGACTCGGTGTGTTCACACACTACCAAGGTTGCATTTGCCCTGTCAGAGGCATGCATAGGATCGACAACAGATTTTTCAACTTCAAGTTTACTTGGCCTGTTCGCTTGACCAAGTAATCCTCTGACATATTCTTTAAAGCTTTCCTTGTCAGTAGTGATCCAAAAGAAAACCCTAAACCATTCACCTTGATTTACTGCCTTATTACCTGCCGGGTACGGCCATCTCCAACACAGTCCCTGGATGATTGGGCTCTAGAACAGATTCTGTCGCCGCACAATGGGATCACATTAGCTCAAGCCGCGGTGTGCCCTTCCGTTTCTTATCTCCTGACCACATGGATCCCGTTCTCCTCAAATTAGATCGTTCGTGGCAGTTGGACAGGGAATCACATATGACACATGTGCTTTCATGTTGAACGGGAAAAGCATTCTGGAATTCTATATAATCTGACGACTTGTGACCCGCAATGTACCACCACTATACGAATTTCGACAAAGCTTGACCATATGGCACAAGGAACCGATTTGGGAATTTTTGCCAATAATATTAATTGCAAGCTATGTCAATGTGACAGGGTCGCATGTGTCACCATCACCTCTGAAGATCTGAAGTTTGAATCAAACGTGAGTTCAACGCCTTGCTTGTGCTAATAACATGACCCATACCATGCTCTCCGCCTCATTTCTCCTTGACGACCCGTGTTAACCACTGACTCCCACTTCCTTATCACTGCTACTGAATTCTCCCTGATTCAGTACGGAGATAGGTTGAATGTTGAAGCATAAGTACCTCTCTAACTGCGAGACTTTCGTTGTCGAGGAGTCATCTCACTCTTTGGACTGTGGACAGTATACTTATGTACGGTACACCACATTCATTCTGTGGCATTACTGAGTTCTGGTGCTACAACTTGTTCTCACGGATCGCTTTCCAATGCAAAAGAAATGCATGGCTCTGACTTGGCCATCAAGGTTTATCTGGTATGCATTGAGTCTTAGATTCTATGTATATGTGTGCAGACCATTTGACGTCGTACCTGAGGTATGATTATTATTCTGGCCTCAAGTTCGCACAGTCTTCAGTGTTTGTTTCAATTCAACGGACTGCACGAGGTTGCGGGTTACTTAATTCGAAGTTGACATGTCAATTCAACCATTCAGTCATGGAAGAGTCCAACGAATTTCTGCATAACTATTGGCTTAGAAAAGGTAATTGCCAATACCGTGGACTTGGAATTATAGTGATTGGTTATCACTTCTGCTCCGCAGCCATATGAAGCGTTCTCAGGCTTGCCTCTAATATCCTTGGACCTTGGTCTGCTATAAATTGTATTGTCACCGCATGACCAATGTTTATAATAAATCATCTGCGGCGAGTCTAAATTCCAGCAGGGGTTTTCATTTATTTATGTAAAGTTATCGGGTACGGTCTAAAAGTACTACGAATAATACAATAATATTGTAATAGTGAATGATTGAAAGGAAGTGTGCTAGAAGACAGAGTCAAAATCTGGCGTATCATGGTACCAGGAAGTGGGTGACTCTCGTGGTGTATTCCATCCTTCCAGCCAAGGAAAATTACGCCTCTGGGATAGTTTGAACTCGATGAGCAGACAAGCAACGACGACGACTGAAGTCAGAATGAATGCAAGTTGCCAAGCAC